>JAHBCN010001145.1:82500-129429 GCA_019359885.1 Listronotus oregonensis
TCTTGTAGTGTGTAGTAGTACAAAAAAGCTTAGTTTTTGCATGGTGTGTTATATTTTTATAATTATATAATTAACACAAAAATGAATCATTTAAGTAACAGTGGAGTCAATAATTGATTAAAGGAAACTTATGCTGTATAGATAATTATGGATTTAAAGTGATTTTTTCCGAGTAGAATGGGGTCTGACGTCTGATAGGTAAAAGTAGGAAATTTTTATTGCATGAATAAAATCCTTTTTGCATTTTAAATTTTGAGACAACTATGACCTCAGAAACTTAGATTTTATCACATTGCTTTCCTGGAAGCCTCTTGGGCTTTTTGTGCCTAATCTCCCATTATCTATTATACCAATCCTTCCATTAGTCTTGTTTCTTTTACAAGTCTGTATAACTCCAAGACTGGTTGGTTGATATTTTCCTGTGGGCTCATTTTTGGTTGCCCAAATAATGCCTGTCTTTTGTGATTCAACGGTTCACATTCGCACAGGGTCCTCATTGCATGAGCCTATCTTGTGTAGGTGTCCTCTTAGCTCATCGTGCCTTGTTAGCAACCCTACTGTTATGCGAAGTCTTTTTCTACTTTGTCTGAGTAGTTTTTCCTTCGTTCTTTTTAATGGGTTCCTTATGAAGCTTTTTCCAAGTCTTATTCTACTGAGGTTCCTCCAGTATTCCTCCTGTTTATTTCGGATCCATTTCCTGGTTTGCCCTCGTGCTGTGGGCAGGTCCTGGTCCAAAGTATGGTCCTGATGATCCCTGTCCCGCTAGCTCATCCGCTTTTTCGTTGCCTTCTATTCCCGAATGTCCTGGTAACCACAGGGGAGTTACCTGTTACGTTTTTCCAGGACTTCCAGTTCTTTTTGGCATTCCCATATTAGCTTAGACGTTACCTTGGGGTTTAGTAGTGCCCCCAGTGACCTAGATACCCCCAAATATAGGATATTACAATACCTGTTTTAGGGCTTTCTAAGTAAAAATATGCAGTGTTCAAAATGCTTTCTTTACTTGTGTTCTAAAATCTATGAACATACCAAATTTGAAGTTTCTACTCCCTGGGGAAGTGCCCCATAACTTTAATTAGTCAATGAGTGAGTGGCTCGGTCAGAGAGTAGTAAAATGGGCGATTTTCAAAATTATATATCTCAGAAAGCACTCGACATAACTTTCTCACCTTTTTTGCAGGCAATTAGAATACCTATGTGAATTTACATACCATGTCTCATACCTTTGTGTGGTACGATAACGAAGTTATGATAAAGGGAAAACGGCAAAACATTTCATGTAATATACACCCTGCGTGCGTTAGGCTGAAACTTGGGAACAGTGTGTATCTATCTAGTCTACATTTTACAATTTTGTCTTTACTGTATAATTTTTTTTTAATCAGTGAATAATTTACATCATTTGACCTATACAGGGTGTCCCAAAAGTAATGGGACACAGAGCAACAGCAGATTCCTTAGGTCAAAATAATGCAATTTACGTAAACTTGCCTTATCCGAAAGTTAATAATAACAAAGATACAGGGTGTTAAACTTTTAATTTTGCTTTCGTTTTTTCTTAATAATTCTTTAACCAAAGGACCTAGCGGTACAAAATTTGGGATCTGGGGTTTTTTGAGGTGAGAAATTTAAATTCGTCCACGCTTTTGATGTTGTTACTAGAGGGTCCGTTGCCTACTTGTTAAAATGTCGTAACTTTTTAGGCTTAGAATATTGACCTGTTTATTAAAAATAGTTACTATAAATCCATTTGCATCAAAATGTATACTTTATTTGTCTTAGGAGAGCCGTTCTCGAGATAAACGTTTAAAGGATCTTGCAATTTTTTATGGAAAATAAATTTTATCCAATTAACTTTGCATAGTGATAGTTCTAAACACGCTGATCAAAAGTCTTCCAGGGCACAAAACTCGAAAACGCCTCCAACCCCCCAAAATCACCCTCAAAAGTCCCAAATCCCCAGTGACCTTTGAGGGTGATTTTGGGGAGGTTGGAGGCGTTTTCGGGTTTTGTGCCCTAAAAGACCTTTGATCAGCGTGTTTAAAACTATCACTATGCAAAGTTTGAAAACAATTGAATAAAATTTATTTTCCATAAAAAAATTGCAAGATCCTTTAAAGTGCGTTTATCTCGAGAACGGCTGCTCCTAGACACTTATATAAAGTATACATTTTTGATGCAAATGGATTTATAGTAACTTATTTTTCAATAAACAGGTCAATATTCTAAGCCTAAAAAAAGTTACGACATTTAAAACAAGTGAGGTAGGCCGTAGCTGGCGCCCTCGAGCAAAAATAAAAGTTTAACACCCTGTATCTTTGTTATTATAAACTTTCGGATAAGGCAAGTTTAAGTAAATTGCATTATTTTGACCCAAGAATCTGCTGTTGCTCTGTGTCCCATTACTTTTGGGACACCCTGTATAATGGAGTTAGAAAAATATATTTTAAACCATTTTTCTCAATTTTATCTTGCATGAAACTTGTAGAATGATGCTTTTTGTGTAAAATCATTGTATTTTCTATTAGATTTTCATGTTTAATCTTTGCCACGTTTGATTTAACCATTTCACCAATGAATTTTAAGCACCACATTTTAATATTTTCACTTATAATTTGACACACATTACACTATTTATAACCAAAAAACACGATTGGATCTGATCATTTGGATAGAGCAAAATCTTTTAAAATTAATCATGACATACACACTTGCAACATGTATATTCAGTCTTTATCTCTTAATCTATAACTAGTGAGTGGCATATACTTGGGGAGGTCAAAGGAGCCAGCTCCTCACACTCTTTTAAACACATTAAATAATTTTGAAAAATAATTTAATTTTTTACCTATATTATTTCACTAAACGTTTGAATTAAACAAATGGGCTATTTATGAATAGTACACCCTATCAACTACTACCTCGTCAATATAGAAATTAAAAAAATATATATTTTTTTTAGAAAAACAATACGAAATAAAATTTTGTATTTAAATTAACAAATTTACTGAGATTTACAATAACTTTCTACTGCTTTCGCAAATATATGATCAGATCTAGGTTTCATCACATTCACGCACAACAGTTGAGCCTATTCATAATTTCTGATCCGTATTTTTGTCTAATCTTTGTTTTTTTTATTTTCAGAGAAAGAAGTTGGAAGAGGCACGTAACTCTAGGACTTAAAAACATAAAAGGGATTTATATTAAAATAAAATTTAACTAAAAAAAATAGTAGTCAGGTTATATATTTTAATACACTTTTCATAATCAGACAATAAAATTTTTGGACATAAATGCATTATTGAAATTATTAAAGCTACTTAAAAATATATTTTTTGATTCCAGGAGGTTTTTAACGGGTTTTTAACAAGGAAGTTTAAAGGTGTATGGAAGCCCAATACTGTAGAACAAAATTGTCCAGGCGTGCAGGGCAGCGGGAATAGGGGGGTTGGCCCCACGGAATTTGCGCAATGAATAGTAGGTCAGGGCCGGATTTCCATAATTCTTTGTTACTATCATAAAATTGACATCATCAAATGTCAAATTCCAACATTCACTGTTTTTTTTTAATTTTTTGCACAAAATTGTTGGTTATTAAAGGATACTACTATAGAATATTTAAAATTATTGTGTAATATTCATATTCATATATCATCTGATATAATATGGAAAGAATAGATGGCGCCACTTTACTGCCTTCTATTTAAATGGTCGATATTTTTGGAAGTTTTGTATTTTTACCAAAGATCTTTGTAAATAAATAAAAACACGATTTTTTAAAATAAATTTCAAACATTGTATGATAGTATTATGTACTTATCACCAATTTTGTGATAAAAGAAGGGCAAGATAGTGTAAATGAGTTTAATCTAATCCTAAGATTCTGGTTGTACATTAAAAAGTGAAAATTTTTATAACTGCTTTTTAGGCATATACCTTTCACTTATAACAAACATTCATGAGACAGAATAACAGTGGTTAAAAATGTTTAGTAACCTTTGGTACCTGAGTATCCATTGTAACAGTATCCGTTAAATATTATGTGTGTACAGTATGTCGAGCTTAAAATGTTGATAATGCAAGATTAAGAAACCAAAAATCTAATTTATTTTTAAACAAATGGTATTGTCTCGAAAGTTGCCTCCTCTCCTATTTTGATCAAATTTGGTATACAGGGCTGATTACAAATCTGAAAAAATATCTTTTCGGCAACGTTTCGTTTCCGAGATCTTCATCATCAAAATTGAAAATTAAACTAACCTCATTTTCACTATATTCTCCCTTCTTTTTGTACACAATTCTTGATTTTTACACTAAAGTGGCACACGATATTTTATAAACACCTTTTAAAACCTTGTATTTTTATTTATTTTACTTCTTTTTTTCCCTTAAATTGCAAATTTTAAGTTCAAAGGCAGCAGCCATATTTGCTGAAAAAATAAAAGTGTAAAAAAGGTGTAAAATAAACATAAAAAAAAGTTTTTAAAAGGTGTTTGTGAAATATTGTTGGCCAATTTAGTGTAAAAATCAAGAATTTTGTGCAAAAAGAAGGAGGAATAGTGTAAATAAGGTTAGTTTGATTTTCAATTTTGATGATGAATATCTCGAAAACGAAACATTGCCGAATTTTTTTTAGATTTTGTAATCAGCGCCACAAAAAACCGTACCAAAATTGTGCTTCCTTTCATTCAATTAGAGGGACCTGTATATATTAAAATTTGCCTGGTCTGCCCAGTAATCAATAATTTTGATCCTTTAAAAGAGTGTACTAAATTATTAAATGAAATAAAAGTACCTAAATGTAAACCTTATTTCTTTTTAATAATCCACAGATTTACACAAACATTGTGGAAATCATCTAAAAGATAGTTAAGATTGCCTTTCTTTTCTCACTAATATTTCCTATGAAATTTTCATTTTCTATTATTCATAATTGATATATTATTATTTATTCGGTTACCTAACGTTACGTCTTATAAGAAGCACCTAATTTAAATATAAAAAATACTTACCTAAAGTTAAAAAGACGGGTATGTAACCCTTGGATTTGCAAGACAAAACCATACAACCTCTAGTTATTTTGTTACGATAGTATAAGTAACAAACAATGAACACATAATTATAGTCACAATTTAATAAACACTAATCACTAAAATAAGAAGGTTTTGATCAATCCAAAAAACGGTACTCCGGCTCTCATAAAATTATAATGTGTTGGCTAACTTCACACTGATTTATCAGTGTGTAAGTAGCAACACATTAAATTATTTCGTGGAATTTTGTTATTGCGCAGAATCGGCGGGGCCAACTCTGACAGTTATTTTCATACTGGGCTGGACATTTTTTGATCGAATGGGCCATAGCATTGGGCTTCCATACACCTTTAAACTTCCTTGGTTTTTAAGGGTTTTAAGGGGCAAAATGTTAGAATAAATAATGTTTTTATATTCAGTATTCCCTTTTCTTCTAAATTTTTAAATTATAACAAGTTGATGTTAGAAAAAAATTAATAAAATAATTTTAAAAGTCTCTTAACGTAGGTAATGATAGAATATTATCAATAATTTTATTTAAACATGTTATAAACTATAGGAAAAGAGAAGGAAACAAGCTGAAATCGAAAGGAAGAGGGCCGAAGTCCGTGCCCGTATGGAAGAAGCCTCCAAGGCTAAAAAGGCCAAGAAAGGTTTCATGACCCCTGAAAGAAAGAAGAAACTTAGGGTAAGTAACTATTTAGGGATCTCATGATCTACATCCATTTCATACGATTCAATCATTTTTAACGCAATATAGGCATTTCTTCTTATGTATAAAATCATATGTAGAATCTGGTCATTTTTTCCAGATGTTAACAATTTCGAACTTTTATATATCGCACTAAGAACTAAAAAAATTAACATGTTGGAGTCAACTAAAGCTTACAAACCTCATAAACAAATATTAAATGACCAGATAGACCTGAGAAATTTCACATTGTTTACAGTTCTTATTTTTATTTATTAACCATGGTATAATAAATCCTGTAACAAAGCTGGACCCAAAAAGAGATTTAAGATTTTTTCGAAATCTTATTCTTAAAAATTAAAAAGCTATCATCAAGGCAAAAAAACAATATTATCAAACTATCTCAGAAGCCAAAGACTGATTATACAATTGAATGGCAGTAAATCTTTCTGGTCCTTTAGAAAAAAAAACATTAATAAAAACTTCTGCTCTATTTCTTTTCGACCCCTAACTTCTATCTCTAAAGGAAATGTCAAACTTTTTGCTAAACAATAAGCTGCAATTCTGCCTTGTTCCTCCTTAATCTTCATAAAATGACAGATACATTCCTTCCCTTTTA
This sequence comes from Listronotus oregonensis, assembly GCA_019359885.1. Taxonomy (NCBI): domain Eukaryota; kingdom Metazoa; phylum Arthropoda; class Insecta; order Coleoptera; family Curculionidae; genus Listronotus; species Listronotus oregonensis. The sequence continues at coordinate 88,847 of JAHBCN010001145.1, forward strand.
ATTTGTATAATCTGTATAAATCCCAAATCGTATCCTTTTTAAATATTGTTCCCATATCCAAGAAATGGCGCCTTCCACAACTCTAACCATTCTTGATTTCATTTAAAAAAGATCCATTTCCCTTATTAATGATCCCACACTTACAGAAAAGCTTTCCATATCTTAACGACGATCTTTGGGATCTTCCGCTTCTCTATAGCTTAGCTCCCAATAGAACAGCACGAAGCAATGCTCTTATAAATCCCTTGACACTTCATCTGCAGTTCATTTCACTTGTTCGCTTTACCAGATTGTGGAAACATCTAAATCTTCAGGTCTCATGGTAATAATCTACCCTCTTCATCTTGCTTGATGATTTAAAAAGACATTTCTTTCAAATAGTCATTCATACGAAAGCCCAGAGAGGGCAAGTAAAAAAAACTATGTGCCAAAGAAATTTTTATAATATGAAAATAATATGTTAAAGTTTTAAGTTAATACGTTTAAATTTCAACATAGTAAGTGAAAATTTCAACTTAGTGAGAGGAAATTTTAACCTAATAAGAATTTTAACAAAGAAGTTAAAATTTTAACTTAGTATATTAAAATTAAGTAAGTTGAAATTTTAACATAGTAGATTGAAATTTTAACATAGTAAGTTGAAATTCAATATGGTAGGTTGAAATTTTAATATAGTAGAGAAAATTTCACATGGTAGGTTGAAGTTTTAACAAAGTTAGTCGAAATTTCAACATAGTAAGTAGAAATTTTAACAAAGTAAGTTAAAATTTTAACTTATTATATTAAAATTTAGTAAGTTAAAACTTCAACATGGTGGATTAAAATTTTAACATAGAAAGTTGAAATTTCAACATGGTAGGTTGAAATTTTAACATAGTAAGTTAAAATTTCAAATGGTAGGTTGAAATTTCAACATAGTAAGTTGAAATTTTAACATAGTAAGTGGAAATTTTAACATGGTAGGTTGAAATTTTAACTAAAGTAAGTTAAAATTTCAACATGAAGTTAAAATTTAACATTAGGTTAATTTAACATAGTAAGTTAGAAATTTCAACATATAAGTAAATTTCAACATGGTAAGTTGAAATTTCAACATACTTAGTAGGTCAAAATTTCAACATACTAAAGTAAAATTTCAAAATGTAGGTTAAAATTTCAACATAGTTAGTTGAAATTTCAACATAGTAAGTGGAAATTTCAACATGGTAGGTTGAAATTTCAACAAAGTAAGTTAAAATTTTAACTTAATAACAACTCTTTATTTACTGGACTCTTTGAGCTTTAGTACATTTACAACTCCAGCAATATATCAATTTTAATATTTATTTGTTCTTTTAGTTACTGTTGAGAAAGAAAGCCGCAGAAGAATTAAAGAAAGAACAAGAAAGGAAAGCCGCTGAAAGGAGACGTATCATTGAAGAAAGGTGCGGTAAACCAAAACTCATCGATGATGCTAATGAAGGTAAGCGTCGACCTTTGTCTTTCTCACTAAACCAATATCTATTTATCTCTTTCTAATACAAGTTTCAACGATATTTGGGAGAACCGAACAAGGGTTCGTAAAGTATTTGGTTTAGGTTCCTGCGTTAGGTAAAATTTGAATATTCGTGTAAGTAAAGGTGCACATCCTTCTTGAGATTTAAAATTTAAACAAACTGAAATATTATATATATATATATATATATATATATATATATATATATATATATATATATATATATATATATAAAAAAAAATATCATATACACAAAATGTCTTTTTTGCGTTTAGTTACCTTTTCAATAAAGATAATTTTACGTAAAAGCTTACTTCGAAGGCACTGACAAAATTTGCGAAATTTGTGATTGTTCTTCTTTAATCGGTTATAACTTTATTTCTGTTGGTCCTAGAGAAAACTTGTAGAAAAAAATAGTTTGGTAATTTAATTCCCTACAAGACAGGATTGTTAGAAATTGCAAAATAATGTGATTTATTTATGTGATTGTTGCAAAATAGTAGTAATAAAAAAAGGCGAAAAACGTGTTTTTTTATGATTTTTTTAGATCCTTAAAATTTTACTGAGAACCTCAAAATTTGGCATTTAGACATGCCAAATTGTATTAAAATCAATTTAATAGTTTTTACACAATAATTTCTTAATCCAATTTCGTTTAAAAAATAAACAATTTTGCAAAAAGATCCCTTGCATACGAAGGTGTAGAAGGACCGCATCAAAATAATGAATTTATGTGTTGCTTCTACGAGTTCTAAAATACTTGAAATTCTGACCTTATATCTTCGGAATTCCCGCTTAGATCTCCAGGAATTCCTATTATATCTTTGGATTTTGACTATAACTCAGAATTCCGACTTAGATCTTGGAATTCTGACTTATACTTCGAAATTCTGGCTTATATTTTGGAATTTTAACTTATATCTCGGAATTCTGACTTATAACTCGGAATTTAGACTTATGTCTCGGAATTTCGACTTATAACTCGGAATTCCGACTTAGCTCTTGGAATTCTGACTTATATTTCGGAATTCCGACTTATATAGTGGAATTTTGACTTATATCTCGGAATTTTGACTTATATCTCGAAATTTCTACTTAGAGATCTAAGTCGATATTCCTTGCATACGAACGCGTAGAAGGGCCACATCAAAAATAAGAATTGATGTGGCCCTTCTACGCGTTCGTATATCTTGAAATTCTGACTTATATCTCGGAATTCCCGCTTAGATCTCGGAATTCCTACTTATATCTCGGAATTTTGACTTATAACTCAGAATTCCGACTTAGATCTTGAAATTCTGACTTATACTTCGAAATTCTGGCTTATATTTTGGAATTTTAACTTATATCTCGGAATTCTGACTTATAACTCGGAATTTAGACTTATATCTTGGAATTCCGACTTAGATCTCGGAATTCCGAGATATAAGTCAAAATTCCGAGATATAAGTTAAAATTCCAAAATATAAGCCAGAATTTCGAAGTATAAGTCAGAATTTCAAGATCTAAGTCGGAATTCTGAGTTATAAGTCAAAATTCCGAGATATAAGTCAGAATTTCAAGATATAGGAACGCGTAGAAGGGCCACATCAATTCTTATTTTTGTTTTCAGTACGAATTTCAACTTAGATCTCGGAATTCCCGTTTAGATCTCGGAATTCTTACTTATATCTCGGAATTTCGACTTATAACTCGGAATTCCGACTTAGATCTTGAAATTCTGACTTATACTTCGGAATTCTGGCTTATATTTTGGAATTTTAACTTATATCTCGGAATTTTGACTTATATCTCGGAATTTCGAGATCTAAGTCGGAATTCCAAGATCTAAGTCTAAATTCCGAGATATAAGTCAGAATTCCGAGATCTATGTCGGAATTCCAAGATCTAAGTCAGAATTTGTACTGAAAATAAATAATATAAAAATTGGTGTGGCCCTTTTAGGCCTTCGTACTTGCACGTATATTTTTTATTTGCTTAAAATAATCTTTTATATCTAAGTAACTTTTCTGACAAATATATTTTTCATTTAAAATTTTATAACAAAGTTACAAGCATTTAAAATTAAGACAGAAAACTTTCGCTCGAAAACGATGTGTAAAATGCAACGAGCTAACCATAAATTTTCACAATGTCTGATCGTCAGAGGCCTCCGGGGCTAAGTTCCAATTTTACGTATTAAATAAGAGAGGCGTGAATAGAGCACCAAGTAAAGCTAATCAGGATATTTAAACAATTTCGATTTTCAATCAGTGGATAAGTGCCAAAGTCAGTAGCTGTGGTTACAACAACAGAAAATATTTTAAAAAGTCTGTCATATTTATTTTCTTGGAAATTTTGTAATTACTTTTAAGGATTTGCACCTTTGCTTACCTTTATGTATTATTTTATTTAAAAAAAACACACATTAAAAGGTATATTTTTATTATGTACGAAATGCAGAACAACTTAAGAGTACTTTGAGGCAATATCATGAAAGAATAGTCAAACTGGAAGACGCCAAATTCGATTTGGAGTATCTCGTTAGAAAGAAAGACTATGAGGTTAGAAAAGGATCGGCTGTTACATTTTAAAACTGCACGTTATTGGTTGACTATCGCTACTTCTCTCATTTACTTCTCTCAAACTTATAGCCACGTCTCATGTTGGACAATATTTGTTGTTTGGTCGTATTAAAACATCTTTAATAAAATAAAATTGTGTATATGAACCCTGATAGTCCAGTAACTGAAAAGCTGAAAGTACCCAAAGCTGTAAATAAATCTCTATAGTTTTCATTTGTGGCGCAATTCTTAGGTCTTCCCGAATGCTTTCGAGCGAGAAAAAGTCTATCACGATTTCGACGTGGGAACCCGCTGAAAATGGCCCCCCAAAGTCCCAAAAATGAGTTTTCCCCGAATATCTGCCAAAATATGGGAATTAGAGAATTTTTGTCAGACAAAAAATGAAGATCACCACGAAATCTACAAAAATGGTTACCACCATTTTTTCGCAACATCAATATTTTTCGCAAAAATGGCCGTCGAAAAGTCTATAACATTTTACACTGGATAGATGTGGCTAAACGGCTAAAAAATGCAGATGGGCCAAACAATTTTTATTAAAACGCAAGCAAGATGGCGAAGGAAATTTTCTGGGATCATTGAACACCTGCTAAGGTCTCATTATAAAAAAGAAATGTTAATAACAAACCCCTTTTTCAAAAAATATCAATAAATTAATAGGATACTCTCAAAATATCGTAAAAAATAAACTTTGATCGCTTTTTTTAATATTCTAGAAAAATTAGAATGGATCCAAACTCATATGCAATCATAGGTACGGGTTTTCTCATTTTGATAAAATTTAAATGAATAAAAAATGTACATTATTGCCCGAGTAATTGAACAATTCGTCCGCCCGCTTATAAGTGAATCCATGAAGATAGCGGCATTCTAGCGGTAAAGCGGCAGCTAAAATGAGAGGACTTTTGGGTCCCGTTATCTCGAAAACTATCAATTTTTCGAAAAAAAATATAGGGACTATTTTTGTAGATTACAAGACGGTCTTTATTTTTTGTCTAAACAAAATTTCTCCAATTCGCATATTTTGGCAGATATTAGCAGGAAACTCATTTTTCGGGCCTTGATTGGCCATTTTCAGCCCTTTCTCACCTGTTAATGTTGATAAACTTTTTTTTGTTCGAAAGCATCCCCGAAGACCTAAGAATTGCGCTACAAGGTAAAGCTGTATAGATTTATTTACAGCTTTGTCTCTTCATTTACTGGACTATAGACTTTGATAAAGCATCAACTTTTCGTGTTTTGACACGTATGGTATTTATTGTTACACTTTTCTATTTTCTATTCTAAATCGCACATTTTCCATCTGAATTAAATTAGGTATTACTGTTGTTTCGAATAACAAATACGATTTTTTTTTAGTAAAACGTATCAAACAAAATAAAATGCTTTCAAATTAATTTTATTGTTGTGTCTCTTATGTTTTAATTCAGATCAGTTTCTTAAGTATTTTACATTACATTTTTTTTTAAATACGACGAAAGCCACAACTATGCCCCTGTTGTCCTTGTTGGGTGTACCAAATTGATTTCAAAGAAATATTTGAAATGCCACACCGATTTAAAATAGTGTTAGGTTACACAAAAATACCTAACATTAATTTAATTAAAAATACGACGTAGATAAGCTAATGGCCATCAAAATTAAATGCGCTTTAAGATACATATTCAGCTTAAAATATTTATAAACAAGATCACGTAAACACGCACTTAAAATGCATGCTTCGATTGTCGCATTTATAACAAATAGGCGCATTTAATTTTGTTTAAACACCTTAACAAACAAAATTTACCAAGTAACCAAAACAATGAGTCCAACATGAGAATGGCAAAATCGAATGGTACGTGAATGAACTGCTGGGACTGTATATCTTCTTTTTCGCATTCTTCTAGTTTTTCTACTATTTTTTACTGAGATTCAAAAAACAATGTTTAGGTACCACCAAATATTTTGAGGGACAAATTAACGATAGCTACATGGTCTATATTTTCAGTAAAGCATTAGGAATCTGAAAAATTGTAGTTCTTGGGTAAAGACCATCATGAAATCAAAGTGGCGTTTTGATTTTCGTTTTACATTGCCTTCTAGATTTTCAAAATTATAGTAGGTCATACTTGTCGTGTTAATCAGCTTTTGCACCTGTAACTGCTTGGCTGTCGGGGGTTTCCATCTACCGGTTAAAAATTAAACTAATTTGTCAATTTTCCGCTCTCTGCAGTTGTATCGGCTTGAGGTATATGTTCCACTAAGCTACACGTATATATATATATATATATATATATATATATATATATATATATATATATATAAACTTATAATATACATGTATAAATATATATTAAAGAAAAAAACAGTTAATACGATTTCTTTAAATTAACAGAAAGAAAACAAAACCTAATTAATTTTTTACACTACTTAATTCTTTTTTATTTAAATACTAAATTTTAGCCATATCGAACTGCAGAAAGAAAAATATTTTTAATTAGTTTAGTTTTTTACCCGTGGATAAAAACCTCCGTTCGCCCAGCAATTAAAAACGTCAGGTATGACTTACTACAATTGTGAAAAGTAGGAAAATCATCTTTGTGACTGTGGTATATTTGATTTAAGAACTTTTCAATACTATAAGTCACACTTATAATCTTGTAGATATTCATAAAAATGTCTTTTACAAACTAGATACAAAGAAGTCAAATTCAGAATGTCTAAACTACTGCTTTATTGAATATTTCATGGCCATGTATCCAAAAATATTTTAGTTTATACTCTTAACTTACCTTAAATATCCTAAATTAATTCTTATGTTAACAACTATAATAATATTTCGACACAAACAGTCTTTTATAAAGATGAAATCCCACTGGCCAAGACAGTGTTTTTTTTAAAGAAAATATGTTTACTTAAAAACATCCACCTCATAAATTCTAATTGCAGTACTTTTTTTTAATGGAAACAATATAAACAGGGTAACAGAATTATTTTTTTTTCATATTAAAATTTTTCCTTTTTAAGGAAATTTGTAGATCTATATGATCATTTTTATTAAAGGGTGTAAGATAAAATATTTTTAAAGCATTGTTTTTTCTAAATCTCTTCTTTTTGCTTCTTTTGCTTTTTGACTTTTGGAAACTTTATTAAGAATGCACGTTTTTTATACAGTTTTAAGCGGTCCTATCTATGACAACTTGACATCTTTCATCTAACAACTCTTACAGATAATTACCAAAAATCAATAAAACCTATATATAAAATTATTTACAATAAGAAAAATGTCTTCATCGTTCTTGCGTCTAAAAATCTATATAATAGATTTTTTACTCTACAACTAAGTTAACTTAAATCGACCTATTTTAACGCAAAGAGTTTGTCTTAAGAGGTACAAGTATCAATAACACTAGAATCTTGGACTTTCATTGTCTTTATTTGTTAATTGATGCACAACGTTTCGGTTAGTGATGTATCTCCAACCGTTTTCAAGTGACAACGAAAAACTATTCTTAAAAAGCTACTACCTTATATACTATCCGTTGTTCACCGAAGCTTGACTGATTTTTCACGGTTCAACAACGGCAGCCAGATATTCGAAATGTCTACACTAGGTTTGCTAAATTCATTCTGGTTGTTTGCAATTATTACAATTTCTTTAAAAATTTTTTTTGTCCAGTGGGTTTTTTTATGAATAATTTTTGCTTCCGACCATTGTATACGGTGTTGTTTTGACCATGCGTGATCGGAAATCCCCATTTCACGTTTCACCTCGTTCCGTATGCGAAATCGAAACAAAATTATTAAACAAAATTTGGACGTAAGATATTTTAAGTTGCATAGCAAACAACCAGAAGTATTTAAAATTCTGGTTGTTTGCCACATTACAAATTCTTTAGAAAAAATTTTTCGTCCATGTTTTCTTTGATATTTTATTTCGATATTGAATATACGGGTTGTTTTGACCATGCGGTTGGCAACCCCCGATTTCGACGTTTAAATTTGTTGTAGGGAAACCGCAAAAAACTCCAATTAAACCAAAAGTTTGGCTACGATATGTTGACGATATTTTTTGTTGGCGGAAGACAAAAATTTGGGGAAGGTTTTTAAAACATTTAAATTGTTGACCCGATCAAATTCAAAATGGAGAAGAAACAAAATTTTTTTTTTACCCATTCTCTCGTTACAAAACCACACTGTACAATATTTACACCAGAACTCCAATCACTCTAACGAAACCAAGCAAGGAGTCATACGTACTCTATATAACCACGCAGTGACTTTATGTAACAATAAGGAAGCCCTGCAAGAGGAAATAAGTAACATAACTAGGGATCTCAAGCAAAACGGCTAAAGTGAGATATTGGTTAAGGAAACAATCGATAAATATCAAGATAAGACAAAAAATTCTAATTTGAACAAGACTCTACAGGACCAAATATTCATGACTATTCCATATATTAAAGGAACCTAAGAAAATATAATATTAAAACAGCATTTAAATCCCAAACCACTCTCAGAAGTATTCCTTCTAAGACGAGACCGGACAACAATGTTTCAAAAAATGACTGTATCTACCAAATTTCTTGTGAATGTGGTGAAGTATACATCGGGGAAACTAAAAAACCACTAGAAATAAGAGTTAAAGAACACAAAAAACATACGGAACGAGGTGAAACGTGGAAAATGGGGATTGCCGAACACGCATGGTCAAAACAACACCGTTTACAATGGTCGGAAGCAAAAATTATTTATAAAGAAACCCACTAAAAGAAAAGAAAATTTAAAGGAGCTGTAATAATTGCAAACAACCAAAATGTATTTAGCAAACCTAGTGTAGACATTCCGAATATCTGGCTGCCGTTGCTGAACCGTGAAAAGTCGGTCAAGCATTGGTGAACAACGGATAGTATATAAGGTAGTAGCTTTTTAAAAATAGTTTTTAGTTATCACTTGAAAACGGTTGGAGATACATCACTAACCGAAAGTTGGAAATTACAATAAAAAATAAAAACCCAAGATTTTGTTTTTATTAAAACCATAACCGTCTAACATTTAAAAAAAAAAGGGCAATATATTAACCTTGTAAGGGTGTCCCTTATCAAACACTAAATACCTCCAACCTAAAAAAAAAATGTGTTTTGTTTTTTTATTTAATATTGGTAAAATTCAGGGGGTCTCCCAAAAACAAAGTTTTTATTGTTAAGTACTTTTTTTAAATGGACGCCCCGTATATTTTGCTAAATTTTGACAATTATTGCTAGTTTTTGAGATAACGACCTATAGTTGTATTATTATCTGATTTACGCATGTAATAATTAAAAACGATTGAAGTAAAGTTTTTTAGTACTATTTTTTGTTATAATTATTTTAAAATAATTATTTTAGCGTCAATGTGACCAATTTAATTCCCTTTTTAGTTACTTAAATTATCTCAAAAACCAGCAATAATTGACGTTTAGTGTATTTAACACTTTTTGATGTAGAATTAAATGTAGAGTCAAAATATACAGGACATTTCATTTTAAAAGTACCCCCCCAAAAAAAATTTTTTTTTTAAAAGGACCCGTTATTTCCAATAAAAAAAAAAATTGCCCAAAACCATTTTTTTTTAATTTTTTTGTATTGTCCCGGGGGAGATATTTATGTAAAAAAAGTTAGATCCCTATACTTGGCCCCCCGACTCCTAAAATTTTAAAAAAATTAAATATTTTCCCCCTTAAATTTACAACAAAATTTATAAGACTATTTTAAGGTTTGTAATTTTTCATATTTAAAATGTTTCTTTTGTAAAAAAATTTTTTTTGAAACATATTTAAATATTTTCCAGGAACCATTTAATATTTTATTTTTTCAACCGGAAAAAATTTTAAAAATAATAAAAAAAGTAAAAATCAAAAAAATTAAAAAGGGAAATTTTTTTATTACGGGGGGATTCATTAGGTTTAAGGCGGGTTTATGCAAATTTCAATTTTTCATTTTTTTAATTCCTTTTTAAAGAAAAAAGAAATTTGAATAGCAATTTTTTAAGCTTTAAAAAGTCTAAAAAATTTTTTTAAATTAATGGGGAAACCAAACCGTTCAAAATTCTATTTTTAAAAACCTCGGGCCCCCCAAGGTAAGTTTAAGGGCTAAAATTTTTTTAAGGGTTTTCCCGTAAAAACCTTTAAAATGTTTATCTTTTTTTTTTTGGCATTGTAAAAAGTTTTAAAAAATTAAAAATTGTTGTTTCCCCAAAAAAAAAACGTCTTGAAAAAAAAATTAAAAAATTTTTTAGGGAGAAATACAAAAACCCAAAGGGCTTTTAAAACAATATTTAAAATTAGAATTTGTTTACCAAATTTATTTCCTTTGTTTTTAAAAGCTTTGTTAAAACCAGTAATTTTTAAATTTTTTTTTGAAATAATATGGATGTTTCTGGTGCTTTATTTTAAAGGGGAAAAACTAACCTAAAATCCCATCATTTTTTTATCATTTTTAAAGATCTCAAAATTTGTTTTTTTAATTTCCCTTTTCCGGTGTCCCCCTTTTTAACCTTTTAAAAAATTTAAAAATTTTTTTATTTTGGAAAAAGGGGCACAACATATAAAAACCCATAATTTTTTTATTTATAAAATTTTAAATTTAAAAAAATTTAGGGATTACTTGTTTAAAAGGCACCTTTTAGGGGGAAAAAAAAAAACCTTTTTTTTTTATTTTTTTGGGGAATTAAAATTTTAAAATTTTAAATGAATTTAAAAATTTTTAGTATTTTTTCCCCAAAAATCCTTTTTTTTTGCCCAAAACTTTTTTTTTTTTTAAATGGTGCCTTTTTTTTTGTAAAAAAATAAAAAAAAAAGGGCCAAAAATTTTATCAAAAAAAAAAAAGCAAGTACCCAAAAATTTTTTTTTTATTAAAACGCAAAATTAAAAAAATTTCCATTTTTTTTTGGTAAAACTTTGGCACCGGTTAAAATTTTTTCCATAAGTTTTCCAATTTTAAAAAAAAATTAAAGAAATAAAAAAAATTTTTTTACTGGCTGGCACCCATTTTTTAAAAAAATTTTTTTCCACTTAAACGGGAAAAAAATTTTTTTTTTTAAAACTTTCAAACGCATTCAAATTTTGTTTTTTAAAAAAAATTTTCCTTTTAGAAAATAACCAAAGAAAAAATTATTTAATTTATTAAAGATTTTTTTTTTAAAATTTTAAAAGTTTTTTTCCCCCAATTGGAAAACTTATTTTAAAATAAAAATTTTAAACCCTTTTTTTTCAGGTAAATTTTTTAAACAAAATTTTTTAAAAAGGGCCTTTTTTTTTTTATTTTAAAAAAAACAAAAAATAGGCTATATATTTTTTCTTTAAAAAACCTTTTTTTAAAATTAAAACCTACAAAATGGTTTTTGAAAATTCCGATTTTGACCATTTTTCACCAAGAAAAGCCGGAAAAACGCTTAAAAAGACCTTTTTCAAAATTCTGTATCCGTTAATTTTAAAAAAAAGGGCTGATTTTTTGGGAAATGATAGTCAATACGATATACTTCGAGCTGCCGGGAAAAATGTTAATTGTCGCATTAATAGGTTTTTTTTCAATGCACTTAGTGATCATAGCAAGACCAAAGACCAAGGGGGAACCGGGGCTTAGTTCCCTTGGTCTTGGTCTTGGGAAGCGAAGAAAGGTTTGGGTTGTCTTGGTCTTGCACCACCCGGTCTTGGTCTTGGTCTAACCCTTTTTTTTTTGGTAGTAATTTATATTGAATAAAATATTATTTTTTAAATTAAAAATAAATAAAGATGGGAAAAAATTTTCTGCATTAAAACTATGAAAAGCCCTTTAAACCTTAACGTACGTTTGAATTATTTTGATTAAAAAGATATTTTAAATGGGGTTAAATTTTTTTATGTTCCATTTTTTTTTTAAATTAAACTCAATTTTTTAATTTTAGGATATAAATATTTTAGTGATAAGAATTATTTAAATTTCCTTTTAAGAAGCATATAAAATTAAAAGAAATACAAAACTAACTGTGTGAGCAGAAAACTTTTAATTTTAACCAGATGTGAAATTTCCAAAATGATTTTAATATGTAAACATTGGTTTCTGATTCAAAAAAAAAATTATTCAAAAATCTTTTTCATTTATATAAACGTTTTTCTTTAAATTAGTCAAAATTTGTTAAAAGTTTGTAAAAATATTTATAAACATTCTGCATATACAAGTGCTCAGTAGTGGAACAAAGCTCGATATCTCCAAAAAAACCCTTCATTATGGTGAAAACTGACCATAAAAAATTTAAAAAACGTAAAAAGTGATTTTTTTCTATCCCAGAATTTTTTGAAGAATCCACTGCCACTTAAGAAAACTCCCTTATTTTTAACCTAAAATAAAAAAAATTATGACGAAAAAAAATATTTAAAAAGATCAATTTATTATGCTGAAAATTGTTAAACCCAGAAACCAACAGATGGTTTTTAAAACATTTTGTTTTGACAAAAATGGTCATTATTATTCTTTAGATTGTTTTGCCTTTTTGTCAAAACCGAAAATGGGTATTTAAAACCATTTTTTATAAAATTATTCCTTTATGGGGCATGAAAATATATTTTTTATTAATTCATTTCTCTTACATCTATTATTAGTTTCGAGAAGCAATCTTATGGTGCCACTTTTTAAAGTGTGGAACAAAAATAATCTATTTCTGGATTTTGAAATGATCCACCCTGTAAGTGGCATCACTAGATAGTTAATTAAAAAAAACATCAGGAATATAAAAGTTATTTTCAGCTTTATAGCTTTTGTACCCATAGCTTTTCTCGGTCGTGAACGGTTTCGGAGATATCGTGCTTTGTCGGACCTATGAGTCACAACCCTATTATTTTTGAAACATGTTATTGAATTTACTCATTATCGTTGTTATAAAATTTAAAAAAGTTGCAGAAGTGCAAGAGTCTTGCAGGTCGGTCTTGGTCTTGCTTAGTCTTGCATTCCTCGGTCTTGCATACCCCGGTCTTGGTCTTGGTCTTGAGGAAAGGGACTTGGTCTTGGTCTCGGTCTTGGTTTTGCTGCTAAGACATAGACCGAAAGAAAAAGCTGAAGCTCAAACTTAAGAAATTGGTTCTTTTCTCAATTTAACTTAAAATCGCCCTATAACGACGAAATATACTAAATTTGTTTAAGTGGTAAAAAAAATATTAAGCCAAACTGGGGTCCGATGTTAGATTCTTTAAACGCCTTTTTCAAAACGTTTTGAAAAAAGATCTTATACAGCTCTGTATATTCACATTTTGTAGGTAACTGAGTTCTCTACAAACGGTTCCTTTATGAGTAAAGTGATATAGCCAGTACTTTTTGTCATATTAAAAAAAAAAAACGAAAAAAAGCCCTATTTTTTTAATAATTATTGAATAAAAAAATACCTGAAAAAAAAATTGTTTGGATTGTTGATTTAAGTAATCTACAGGTTATTCCAAAAGTCAAAGTCTGTTAACATTAATTACAAAATTGACCTTTTTTTGCTATAATGATTGGGCTATTTGGTATTAGCGAGGGGGCGTCCATCAAAAAAAAAAAAAAACGTTCACACACTGCTATATAAAGGAACACTATTACCACGGTACCACCTTTTTATAAATATAAAATATGTGATTATGTGCAGTTAGGACCCTAAAGAATGTTATTTAAAGAAAAGATTTTGTGTTTCTAGCAAATTGTAAACAAGTATGCGAAACATACTATAGGCGTATCTGTGAAATCGAAAGTAAGAAATACGATCTTGAAAAAGAAGTGGAAATGAAAGCTATGATGGTAAATAAAGGGTTCTTAAAAGGGCATGTTTTAAATGAACTTTTATTCGCGTAGAAAAGTACTGCGTCCAATAACTGTACCCCCCAAGAAGTAGATAGCTTTTTGCACATTTTTTTTATATCCTCAGTGCAAATACAATTTTTTATTACTAAATTGGATGTGTCTTATGACAATTTTGCTTTTTTGGCACTGAATTGGAAAATTTAAATAAAGTTTTAAATAATATTTAAAAAAAAATTAAAGAAGCACTATTTTAAAATAAATTAATTTTAAAAAACTAAAAAACAAGTAAAGCTATTAAAATTTCAATATTTCGTTAATAAATCTGATACATCCAGTTTTTTAGTTACTGGCTAATTTTAAAATGTTTTAACAGATCAATGTTTTTTTTTATTTGTCGAACCTATATATTTTTTCACCCATTTTCCAATTTATGCTTCAAGTTACCAGTTTTTGCTGCCAGCTTTTATATAGATCCCTTATATATTTTCCTTTTTTTTTTTTTTAAATAAGAAATAATAAATAAAATTACCAAAATAGTCTCCTAAAAATATAACGAAAATATAGTGGATTGAAACGCCTGGTTTTTTGTGGTAGTACATATTAACGTAGATAAATGAAAAAACTTAATTTTTTATTGCTTGTGTTTTTATAAAAAGAAAAACACATTTCTTTTTAAACTACTTACCAAATCCCCAGACACAAAAACTGCAGCAACAGATCTATAATTGTAAATCATTGCCATTTTCTTAAAAAACAAGAAGCTCCAAAAAAAATTATATATATATATATATATATATATATATATATATATATATATATATATATATATATATATATATATATATATATATATATATATATATATATATATATATATATTATATGCAAAACACCTAAAATCTCTGTTTAATGAAGAAAATTCTAATTTGGCCAAGCACTTTTTAGCATCACCTTAAAGTAAATTAAAATTTTTAAATGACCAAACAGACCTAAGAAATTCAATGCTATTTACAGTTGTTTCAATTAGGCTATTATATCATTATAAACATGTGCAGATTCACTATTTATATCCTTGATATAAATAGATCTGACCTGTAGTTTAAGTAATTAGGATAAAAATAAAGAATTTTTTTAAAATAAAAATACAAGTGATAAAAACAAATTAATTAGTTTTATTTATCTTTGTTAATAGAAATGTACTTTAAAGATTCAAAGCGTTTTAAAAGAGATACGTCGTTTTAAAGAAAAAAATCTTTATTTTCAAATACCATCCATGAAAATTCATCCATTAAATTCAAAAAACTCAAGCGACATATTTTATTCTAGCCGAGCTACAAACAATTTGCCACAGCTACTACCAGAAAATTTGTAAACTAGAAGGGGATAAATATGATTTAGAAGTTATAGAACGTATTAAAGCAGGAGAGGTACTTTATTTATACACGATAAACAGGAGTTTTTACGTTATATAGGCAGCTGAATTCCTTAGAATGGCGTTTATTAGGTTAATTTACCTCAAAAATAACTTTTGGCATAAATAAAATTAAAAATTAAACTTTTAATAACCTTTTATTTACAATGTTTAAAAGTTATTTTTGATATAAAACTAGATTTGAACCTGCTGTGTATATATATGCCTAGGCTACTCGCAATTCTCCTTTATTGACGTTGAGAATCAGCATCTAGTTTTCAAAAAAGATGTATTTAGCCCCGCAAAAATACCCCACAACATTTGGTCGTATATGATTCACATTTTATTATTTTTTTAATTATACTTCATACATTATATTACTGTTATTTTTGCAAGTAGTCATACCTTATTATTTTCGTTAAACAGAACTTTATTATCATTTATTTTGCTTGTTTTTGTTTTATGTTTTCCAAATTACCAACACTCAAAAGCCACCCACCATCCTAAACAAATTTGACTAAACAACAACAACAACAAAATAAATATGTAATCCACATAAACTTGAAAGTTTTTTGTTGATACAATTAAAGATCATCAAATCAGTTCATAAAAATTGGCTTGAAAATAAAATCTTGGTTCCGTTATTTTTCCCATTTCAGCCACCCTTAAGAGAATTCTTAAAGAGTACCATGACCGTGTCTACATTTGCGAAGAACAAAAATGGGATTTGGAACGCCAAGTTCGCATGCGCGATTATGAGGTACCATCGAGAGTCACCTAATTTTCGATTTATGGGCCCAATTAAATAAAAAGGCGAAAAAAATTTAACTGAAAATTTTTTATTTACTTAAAATTTTTAAAAATGCAATAAATATATAGTTTTTTATTTAAAAAATTATATCTGTGAAAGGTTATAGCCCTTAAACTTTGAATATTTTATTTTTAAAAACTGGTTAAGTTGGTCTTAAATAAATTTAAAGCAACATTAAAATTTAAAAGACATTTTGTTAAACGACTCTCTAAAAGAATCTTATTTTTTTAAATACATTTTGATAACACTACTTCTTTAAGACCGAAACCACTATTCTACTTATACGATACGTTATTCCTACCCACTGCATCATACTCTTATAGTAGCCTTTATAACACCTTAAACAAATGTATATTTTGTATTAATTACACTACGTCAAAATTTATATTTCCAAAATGTACTTTTTAGTAATACTTGACGACCTACACACCAACAAATTCATCTCTGTTACCATACTGTTGTCACAGGGATGTTACATTATATATATTATATATATTTATATATATATATATATATATATATATATATATATATATTATATATATATTATATATATATATATATATATATATATATATTTATATATATATAGGCAACTTACTTCCTACTAATAACTCTAAAATGCCCACAATTCCGTTGTCACAGTATTATACCAAATGATGCCGCCATAAGTCACCATTTAAAAGCCATCCACTTGTCCCATTATTCACGTATAATTTCTGTTTTGTACAAGTCTCCTTTTAGTACCTGGACACTTGACACAATAATTGCTTTTATGTTTATTTCTTTTTGCCACAAATGTGTTGTCACCTTCAGTACCTTATCATTTCTTAGCTTAAACCCCAAAAATGTATGTCTGTGTCTCAGTAGTATTTGTTGTATTTGAGTTTTGTCACAATTTATGTTGATCCCAACTCCTTTTTGTAGTAGCCATTTGTCTTCGTTTTCCCCTAAAAGTTTATTCCTGTATATTGTCTCAATTATATATCAAGTTCTATTTTAAGTCACTTTTTGGTACCCATAAAGCAATTATGGGACTGTATGGGCCAAACACGCTTTATTAAATAATATTTACCCTTGGTTCCGTTATTGTCGATTTCAGGAACTTTAAAGAAAATTATTAAGGAGTACTATGATCGCATGTACATATGCGAAGAACAGAAATGGGATTTGGAACGCGAGGTTCGCAAGCGAGACTTCGAGGTACTGTTTACAGTCACTTTTCAATTAGTGGGCCTAAAAATATGAAAAAAAAAAAAATGGTAGCTGAGATATAAAACTACCACCGAGATATCGCTAATTGTACATATTTTTTGCAATGGGCTGCTACATCTTCTTTATTTAACTCTACATATAAGTTTTATTTTACCTTGCGAGAGTCTACGAATGTCTAAAGCCTGAGCACTCACATACCTTAAATATCTTGAAAATATACTTTCTTCAACTTAATAAATATAGTGGTCAAAATAAATCCCTTCAAGACCTTCGTAGGTTCAGTAAAGCATTAAATGAGTCTTTAAAAAGGCTAAAAATAATTAAAAATTGAATTCGTACTAAATTTATAAGGCATCATATTCTATTATAATCTTCTTTACCACCTTAGAACCCGAATAAGCAGAAGAGCAATATTTGGCTTGGCAATTCTACAATCACTTTGTTAGGTTATCAGAGTGTGACAACATCTTTTTGGATGATTTTCCACATGTTCCTGTTAGACGTAACAATATTACCACAAAGCAACTACATTACACAGTAAAGTAATTTCTCTTTTCCTTGGACGATTTTAAATTATGATTACATAATGGACTTAAGAACATAAAAAATATAACACATTCACTAAGACAAATTAAATTTTACAGACTAACTCAACAATCTTCAGATTACTTTTTATTTGCTACAAATTAGCTTTAAATCGCCACAAGCCACTTCAAGTCAATACACGACTGCGTTCACTAGAAAAGGGGTAAACACGCTTTAAAATTAATATTGACTGGTGGTTCCGTTATTATCAATTTCAGGAAGTCTAAAGAAAATTATTAAGGACTACTATACCCGTATGTACATATGCGAAGAGCAGAAATGGGATTTGGAACGCGAAGTTCGCAAGCGAGACTACGAGGTACCATGCAAAGTCACAGTTAGCGGTAGAGTGACCAAGTTTTTATAACAAAAATTCCTTCTTTGCATTTTGTTTAAATATATGTTTATTCAAAAAAATTAAATTACTTTTTATCTACAAAATGTTAGATACGATTGAACAATTTTATAAGACATGATTCGCATATATTCTTTTTTATTGCACAATTTTATAAGATATGATACGCATCAATTCTTATTTTTTTCATTTATTGAAAGTTTAATTAGGTCATTTTATTATGTTAATGATAGGTTTAAGTATCTTTATTTACATCTACAATAAATTGGTTAAAAAAGAAAAAAGTAATTGTAATAAAAAATCAAAATCGCAAAAATTCAATAAAAATGGCCTGTTTAAAGATTTTTTGTGGTACTTACTATTCCTTTTTTTAAGGAAATTACTAGTAAACGTAAATAAAGATATCTGAACTTATTATAAATTTTAAAAAATGACCTGAATTTTCTCGAATATGATGGGCGAAAAAATCGATCTTTACCAACTCTCCTTTACTTAATTGTTGTAATTATTTTTAACTATTTATGAAAGTTGGGATAAAGGGTTTTATTTTCCTTATGCAAATAATACACAAATTAAAAAGAATAGAAATATTGTGAAAAATATAATTGCAAAATAATTTTTGTATACATGGATTTAAAGTAATTTAAAATTTATGTGAATAAAATATATTTAAATTAAGAGCAAACTAGAATTTTTGGCGACAAAACTTGGAATCACCAACTCTCATGCTTATTAATTCTCGAAATATAGGGGAACGAAATTTGGGTAAAATTGGTAACTGTCCTGGATGATGTGCCAAACCCTAAAGATACGATATGATAATATAATATTAAAATAACTTTAAAAATAATACAATCTTTTAAATATCTTAGTATTTTGTCAAAAGAGTTTAATTTTACATCGTAAGGAAATTATAGCTATAATAACAAATATTTTGGATTATAATTTAATACAATAATATAAAATTGTTGGTAGGTAAAGTTTGCAGGTAAATTCAGTTACCAATTTTTTCGTTTTTTATATTTTGGGCCCCTAAAACAAAAGAACGAGTGACAAAATGTTTTGTGCTTCATTGATCATACAGTTTTTTACATTTATCTAAAATATTTAGTTTATTAGGACTGTCAGTTCGGAAATTAATTAAAAATGTTATTTTTTAATTTAGATTTTAGTTGGTTAGTTGCAACAACAATATTATGGATACCTCAAGCCGAACACTTAAAATTTTTAAAATCAACTAATTTAAAAAAGTAAAGCGATCTTTTGTTGCAACTGTGTTTACCAATCATGAAATGTATGTTTAATTTCCCAACTACAGTTTCTAAAATTGACAACCTATAGGATTTTTTTATGGGACGTAATCAAAAATGCCATTACCAATACGTGGCTTTTTGATTACTTGTATAAAAAACCCAAAAAATGCTTATAGGTTTCAATTGACAAAATTTTACACCAAACATTGTAAATAATAAAAAAATGTATGTAATTTTACATTTTACATGAAGCGTCTAGCCGTATTACCATCCCATCCTCGCATAATTTTTGTTACATGTGACTAATCAGAGAACATTACAAAGATTTTTACAAAAAGTAAAAATTGCTTTAATAAATCTGATTCATGGAATTTTTTTAGGTAGACTAAATAATTTAAAAGTTTTATTAATAATTTAACTTAAAATTTTATTTTTTTATAGAATAATTACTTTGCTTCTTCTTTTCATTCCTGTGCTTTTCGCGCCTTTTTAACAACTATAATTGATCATTTAAAAATTTCTGTAACTAATATAATTTTAACTACATTTTTGCAATTTTTAAACTTATTAAAATTCTTATTTTTTAGTAACACCAAAGCTTTGACTATATGAACAAACTTTTAATTATAAAGATACTATTAAAAATTTCAAAAGCGTTCATATAGTAGCCTTTATTTAAAACAACTATTACTTTTCTTGCTTTAACCATGCTGATGACCTGCATTTTCTTCCCAAAGATCTGTATTCTTAAATAATTCTATTTTTAATTAAATTAATTAACCAATTTTAACTTAACACAACATGTTACAACAGTTTTATTTTACTTTATATTTTTAAGTGCAATAATAATAAACTAAAAATGAACAACATCTTTATTTTAAGCTTATATCTGTTAATAATAATTTGAACCTTTACAATGCGGTTGCTTTTTTGGCCAAGTTTCATTTAAAATCATACTCACGATATATTTAGATTTGAGTCTCCAGGCATTACAAATGATTTTATTAAAATAACAGATGTAAGACTTAAATAAAGTGTTTATTTTTAGTTTATTTAATTGCGTTTAGGAATGTACTAGTAACACAAAACTGCAATAACTTTTTGTAATATTAACAAATCTAAGATATAACAGAATATATTAACAAATCCTAAATTAAGAATACAGACCATTTAAACGGCATGGCCCTTCATGGCTAAAGTTTTGTATAATTTTTATAAGTATTTATATTTTAACCCTTAAATTTCATCGGGACGTTCCAAATCTCCATACAGAAAATATAATTAAAATAAATAGAAATAAGTTAAAATGACGGAACCTACAGTGCTAGAAGTGCCATGCTTTTTCCCATTTCAGGATAAGTTTTCTTTATTTTAATGTTAATGCTATAAGTTGACTTAACGTATAAATTTTCTTTGTGACTATATTACTTCAAAACAAACCTTAAGACCAATTCATATTTGTTTCTCTTTGTGGTATGTATCTACAGCAGAATAACATTAAAAGAAATTTAAAAATCTCTTTAAAATTGTCTCACTTACATATAAATAAGTACCTTATATTATACCACTTTTATAAATATATTAAAATATCTCAAATACTTTAAGTCAACTTTATCAAATTAAAAACAATGAAGAGACCCATCCTAAGACCAGCATTGTTAAAGCATCTACTCAACGATGAAAGTAATTAACCAGCTATGCAAGTAGAATTTTTAATATATTTTATTTTGTACCTACCATTTATATTTTTGTACTTTACCGTAGTGGTGTAGATATTTTGCGTTTTGTTGTATTTTATTTTACTCCCATTTATGTGTAAAAGGAAAACGTAAGATTTGGACAGATCTGTTCTATTTACGTTATGCAGTGTGAAATAAATTTAAAGCCTACCATTAGGATCTTAAAACGATAAGAAATAGAGTAATTTAATTTAAAATAGTGACAAAGACTCACATTTAAATTCTTTGTTACTTACTTAGTATATATTATATACCATGGTAAACTTTACCACAAATTAATTTTCGCTATTTCTTTGAAGATTCCAATGGTAAGTTTGAAGTTTATTTCATCCTCTTTATTAACTTAATACAACAGTCTTTCCTTTTATTTTATTTCAAAATGGGCGTAAACCTGTATATTGTGTATATAATTTTTGTCAGTAGACTGTATCGTGTAATACCGTCTATATTCTTACAAATTCCCCTTTAGTTTTGTACATATTTTTAATATTTATTTTTGACCACGTTCTTTTTTCTCTTCGGAATATCCTAAATAATTTTTGTATAATTGTTTTGGTTTTAATATCTGTTACTATTTTTCCTTCTTTTCTCGCTAATCCCTTCACCCGCTCTGTGCTTTACTATCTTTGTGCTCACGTTGTTTCTAACTATGCAAAATACTTTATGTGATTTAACCGACTTTTTATGTGTTTTGTTGCACCGTTGTAACCTAAAACCACAAATTTTTATGTTTAAATTAGTGTTAAAATGCTCTCTTGTATAACTTAATATATTACTTTAAAATATTGAATTACTTTACTACGCATGCCACTTTTCGGGAATTTTCATAATTTAAAAGAGTATGATATACAATACGACATATGCATGTATTTTTACAATATACAATTGTATGATTTACACTTTTTTAATACAACAGAGCATTTTTCGAGTTATTTCACAAATTGATCCTTATGGGCATTTTATTAAATTTACTTCTTTTATAATTTTTGAATTTACATTATAAAATTAATCAGTCAAAACCAATGTATGTATGTAGTAATGTATATGTAGTAATACAATTAAAATTTATAAAATTGTTGCCCACAGGGATCAACTTAAATTAAAGGAATTTCTAGCAAATTATTAATCCTAATTTTTTATTAGATCGCCGATTTGAACAGCCAAGTCAATGACCTCAGGGGCAAATTGTAAGTATTTTTTTATTTTAAAATATTTTTTTTTGGGGATCAATAATTGTTTAAATTACAGGTGCACTCTTTCCATTTAAACAAATTTGTTTTTAATCGATATATTAGGTCTTTCTTTTAGTTTTTTATAATAATTTTGTTAAACCGCATATTTTTTAAGAAATGCGCAATTTTGTTTAATAATGTCTCTTTTAAACCAACTCACAATATCGTGTTCATTTATCAGAATTTATGGCTTCTTTAACGATCCAAAATTTGTTGTGTGCATGTTATAGGGTAAATTATATTTATATTTTGACAATTCTAAAATTTACATGACAAGTATATTTTTAATATAAAAGCACTTAATAATACTAAATAACAATAACATACCTTCCTAATTTTATTGTATTAGTTGTACACTGTTACTAATTAAATATAAATATTGATAATAATTTTGGCCAAAATAATTTATTAATTTATATTATTTTACTAGCATATATTACCTGTTATTTACTTTGTATCATAAACTTCATGCGGGTGAATTACAGCCATTATTATATGCTTGGGGAATAATGTACTATAGTCTAGTAAATGAAGGGATATGTGGCGCAATTCTTAGGTCTTTGGAAATGCTTTTGAGCGAAAAAATTATTAACAATAACAGGAAAGAGCTGAAAATCGCCCCGAAAAATGATTTTTATAATTTTGTTTGAAAAATCGATAGTTTTCGATGTAACGGGACCCAAAAGTCCCCTCATTTTAGCTGCCCCTCTACCGCTAGAATGCCGCTATCTTCATGGATTTACTTATAAGCGGGGGAAGAATTATTATAAATTATTAATATAAATTTTTTAAGAATTCAAAGTTCACCGTAATGGAAAAACTCGCTCTTATTATTGCCTATGAGTTTGGGTCCATTCTGATTTTTCTAGAATATTAAAAAAAAGCGGTCAAAGTTTTTTTTCACAATATTTTGAGTGTATCTCAATAGTTTCTTGATATTTTTTGAAAAAATGGTTTGTTATTAGCAATATTTTTTTATAATGAGACCTTAACAAGTGTTGCATGATCCCAGAAAATTTCCTTCACCATTTTTTTTGCGTATTGATAAAAAATTGTTTTTCCCATCTAAATTTTTTAGCCGTTCCCGGAGTTCTACCACATCTACCCACTGTGGAATGTTATCGATTTTTCGACGGCCGTTTTTGCGAAAAATACTGGTATTGCGAAAAAATGGTAGAGACCATTTTTGTAGCTTTAAAGGTGATCTTCATTTTTTGTCCGAACAAAAATTCTCTAATTCGCATATTGTGGCAGATATTCGCGGGAAACTCATTTTTGGGACTTTAGGGGGCCATTTTTAGCAGGTTCCTACGTTGGAATCTTGATAAACTTTTTCTCGCCCGAAGGCATCCGCAAAGACCTAAGAATTGCGCCACAAATGAAAACTATACAGATTTATTTACAGCTTTGGGTACTTTCAGGTCTTCAGTTACTGGACTACTATCATTGTATAAGTTTGCGTCCCATTATTTCATAAGTCAAGTTTTAAATTTGTTCAACACATTTCAACACTAAGCTGAACTAATTGTTTAGATAGGTCTTATAGTATTTATAAATATCCTTTTATTTCAGCGTCAAACCCACCCTTAAGAAAGTATCTAAATACGAAAACAAATTCGCCAAGCTCCAGAAGAAGGCTGCCGAATTTAACTTCCGTAACCAACTCAAGGTCGTAAAAAGAAGGAATTTACCCTGAAGAAGAAGACAAAGAGGTAAACAGTTTGAAATAAACGTACCACTAAATTATTTTTTAACAGTTCAATTGCAATCTTTTACGATTTTCAAACTAATTAGATACTTGTTACCAAATGTGTACAAGTAAGTATTTGCAGATGACATACTGAGACATATTTTCTTGTTAAGTTAATTTCTTCTTTTGACAGAAAGGTGGTGTAAACAATAATTTAATTTGTGATTAACTATACTGGTTTAAAAACCACTTGTGTTAACATTTTTTATGTGCTATCTTTAACCCTACATCTATAAATCCGGGGTTTTTAAAACTATATAGACTATACAAACTTTTTTTCTCTAAGTTCTTTTAAAGCACCAAAAATGTCTAGTGTTTTAACAGATTTTTTAACTAGCAGGTAGATATCAATATTTTTTGACCTAACTTCCTGGTAGAGAGCGTCAAAAATTTTTCATAAGTTGTTTCTAAATTTCTTAAAAACGTGCTACTTGACTTTTTGTGTATAGTCAGATGTTTTTTAGTGTTACTAGAAAACGTCTGACGAAGTTTACTATTCCAAATTAACAATTTTTTTAAAGAAATGGCTCATCTATTAATTAATACTAGGATCGTTATAAAATTGATGATAAAAAATCTAGGTAGTTTATTTGCATTTTTGAAAAAGATCTTAGAAATAAAAAGTTTGGATTTAACTGTACACTCTCATGAAGTTTTGACACATACATTTTTAACACCATCTATAAATTTTAACCCAATAGCCACATAACTTTAAAATATTAAAGTTTTCTTTTAATAATATTAATATTATTATAATAATTTATCAATCTTTGTTGACTATTCTAAATAAATACTTATATCTCATTTTTCCAAATATAAAATGATTTAATCATTATAAAATAAAAATTTAATTTGGGTTCTTTTTAAATTTTGTATTCATTTTCCAGAAACCCAAACAGGAAAAAGCTGAATGGCAGAAGAAGTAAAATTTCCAGTAGATTTTTTAAAAATTATTACCGAGAACATTATTAAATTATAATAAATAACTTATAGATTTATTTAGACATCTATTTATGTTTCTTTTAAAATAAAATTTAAATAAAAATATATTCTTTGCAACGTCTAGTTTTTTACCGTATTTATTTTTTTTTGTAGAAATCTGCACTTTTTAATTTTTATTTTTTTCTGTCTTCTGCGACATTTTTTTTTTTTTGAAAATGTTTTTTACACCAATTTTTTTTACCCTGAATAAACATTGATACACTTTTTTGAATTTTTTGCATTTTGCTTTCTGTTTGCATATTCTGCAACTTTTTACCCTAATTTTTTATCTATTTTTTCTTCTAATAATAATCTGGAAAAAAAGGTGAGCCAATGCTAGATATTAAACGTTGTGGCTGATATACTATGCTTTTTTGTTATTAAATGGTCAAATGCATGTATAACGACACGCATAGCTAAGAATTCTTCAGCAATAAATTTACAATCCATTAAGTTAAAAGTTTATTTTCGCAATTTTAATTGTGTAATTTAAAAAGTAGTTTCTATGAGAAAAACGCCAATTTAAAGCAGGATTTCATAGACGATACTTTAACTGCCTAATCTATGTTTCATTGTTAAAATAGGTTTGGCTTGTGCTTAAACATTATTGTAAATATAGGGGTGGGTTTATTTTATTATATTCGAGGGATATTTTAATTAATCGATTTAAAAGTGGATTAAAAAATTATTACAAAGGTTTATCCTTACTTTTTGCTAATTTTGGCTTGTAAAT
Source organism: Listronotus oregonensis (assembly GCA_019359885.1). Taxonomy (NCBI): domain Eukaryota; kingdom Metazoa; phylum Arthropoda; class Insecta; order Coleoptera; family Curculionidae; genus Listronotus; species Listronotus oregonensis. The sequence goes on from JAHBCN010001145.1 coordinate 114,740, forward strand.
GTACTTATTAAGAATTATTTTATTAATCATATAAATTATTTTTTTGTCATTTTAGTTCTTTATATCAAAAATTAAACCCTAATAAGTTTTATAGAATAGCCATACCAAAAAAAATATAATGACAATAATTATAAAAACAAAATGGTTAACATTTTTATTTTTTTTACAAAATTATAATACTAAATAAACAAAAAGGTATCGAGCCTAGCTTTCGTTAAATATGCATTTGTATTTTCTTTCCATTTTATCACAAACAAGATGCATAAATACATCTTAATTTTTAGTACTAGTGCACATTGCAGCTTCTACTTGTTGATAGCTTCTAATTTAGTTTATTTCAGTAAGCACCACCTTGTATATTCTTGCACTTTTTACACCTGTTACACCCACTGATGTTTTCTGTATTGCCCCCAAATATCATTTTTTATATTTATCGCAAAACTAGGTAGTTTCATTGAAAATAACATTTGTGATCTTGGAAAACTTATTTAGAATAGTTTTACCATTTAGCCTACGTTCCTCCTACCTTCTATGTTGTATTTAATTGTAATGATAAAATATGTTCAAATCAAAATATAATGATTCCAATTTAATTTTTTTAACTTATAAAGACAGAGAAATTAAAACATGCTACCTTTAACATGTCAACTCCTTTTTCATTATTGTAAACAAACTATCATTATGGTTGAAAAGCAACGAATTTTTATAAAAATAAATACCATTTTACTGGGTATTCGGATTCCTACGTGATCTAGTATTTTTACAAAATTGTTTTATCTTTTTATAATTTGGCTTGCTATGGCACCATTTTTCACAATTGGTCTGTTTATGACATTCAAATTATTTATAACTTTTCACAATTGGTTTGTTAACGATGTACAAGAAAATAATAAGTTTTGCGATAAATATATAAAGTTTTTGACCTAATTTGTTAAAACTGAGCTAATTTGTTTTTTTTTCCTTAATTTTCAGAAAAAGCCCGACTGGTCCAAAAAAGGAGAAAAGGTACAAGAAGCCGAAGCATGAACATCTTCCCAAACTTCCCTTATGTCTTAATGTTACCTATATTTATACTTTCAACATAATATTTTTTTAAGAGGGTGTGATGTCCACGTAAAGAAGTTGTGTTGTACTGTTTTTTAATCACCCTTGTACATTTTGTTTATTTCAAACGTATTATGTGTCTATAATATAATATTCTTATTATTATTATTATTAAAAGAGTTTACAAGAAGTGTTGTGTTGTCTTATTTGTTGTTATTTATGTACCTTAATTAATCCAATTTGTTTTTTTTTATGTTTTATCCGGTTTGTTCTAATAAAAATTTTACGTCGCGTGCATAAAATATATTTTTTGGGGTAAAATTAAAATTATACAGTTACATATTCTATTAATTATTTTCTAACTGATTAAAAACTTGCACAAACTAAAAAAAGCTGCATTAGTAACAGCTAAAACTTGGTAAATATAGAAGTAGGCAGATAATTAAAAAGCTGATATTAAATGGATTGTATTACCATCAATGCACGGAAATTGTTCGAGCTAGTATTTAAAAAAAATTAGGCTTTTCTTTTTAAAGGATTTAGCCGTGATTTTGAAAATAAGTCCCTGGGGTGAAGATAATAAAGAATTGTCCTAGAAGAATAGGTAGTTTAAGGACCTTTTGATATAGTGAAAAAAAATATGTGACGTTTTTAAACTTAAATTTAAAATAAGCGTTGAAGGTAAAGGACATATTTGAGAACAGATCTGAGCGTGTGTGGACAACAGGGCTAAAAACAAAAATAAATGTTGAGTATATAAAAGTGGTTGGATAAAGGACTAGAAGGTCTAAAGGATTTTTACCAGGAGCATGATGCATTCCTAGACAAACTACCTTTCAATGGTTTTTCGCACAAACTTTGTCATTGTCTATTTAGTTTCCTTATAACATGTTAGTTATTCTAGATGTTTACTTTTCTAGCTGTAACCAAATAAATACTGGGGTACCTAAGGGCTCAGTACTGCTATTAACTCTATATTTAGTTTTCTAAGCTGCCTGTAAGCCCAATTTGGGAAACATGCTTAGAGTAATAAAGATATCCCTTGTACAGAGCCTTCATTAAATATTAAAAAGAAAATTATTATATTTGCTGTCATAAAAAAAGTAAGTTTTTTTATCTTTTGACAGTCCACGAAGGCTCAGGCTTAAGTTATAACGTACCGTGGGTGTCTTAAGTGTGGTAAGAGGGAGTTTGTTTACACGGGACTTAAATATGGAGACGGAAGAAGAGGGAAAAACTTCTGCGGGTAGCAGGATCCATAGTATGGACACTCTAGGGATGAAGGAACGAAGAAAGCGGAAAGTTTGGGGCGTGTTGCTGTGTTGGGAGCTGCCAAAGTAGTAATTATACTGGCCAAATCCTCTGAGCAGAAGCGTGAAAATACCTATAGAAGAGCGACAGATTGGAGACATTAAACTAAACAAGATTTTTGGCGCCCCAATTCAAGATAAATTTAAGGTCGTGTGAGAGAGACATCTGCATTGACCTACGCTTGGTTTTCAAATCAGGCTTATTGACTGGTTTAAGAAATTGATTGTTAGAGTGGAGGTTACTATCGTCAGCAATACCATAAATGGGATTGATTGTGAAAGAGAGAAGATCGTTAATGTGTAAAACAAACGGAGTGGGTGTCAGTACTGAGCACTGGGGCACCCCAGCATTATTTGGTAGAAGCTGGAAGAATGACCATCTACAATAACTGATATATCTACGTCGATTAGAAATAAAACTGAAGAGCCAAGAGCAAAGCCTAGGTGGTTTTTATACTGTAAGAAGAAAGTTTGTTAAAAGCCCACATGCCAGACCTGATCGAAAGCTTTGGATATGTCAAAAGCAACGATCTGGGATTTACAACAATACTCAAAGAACTTGTTCCAGTTGTGTGAAACAAAGGAAGGAAGATCAGCTGTGGATCTTCTGTGACGAAATCCATACTATCTGTCATGTAAGATCTTGTGTTTTTTCAGATACTTTAAGATTTGGGAATTAATAAATTTTTCCATTACTTTGCAAACACCAAAAGAAGAAGAGATATAGGTCTATAGTTAGAAGGGATAGTTTTGCATTCTTTCTTGGGGACAGAATGCACACGTGCAGCTTTCCAGCTCTCCGGAAAAATGCCCGTGTCGTAAGAGATTCAAAAGAGGCGAGTTAGGATAAGTGCAAGCTCGGAAGCACATTTTTTCACGACGATGGCGGATATGCCATCCAGCCCAAACGATTTTTTAGTATTAAGGGAAGAAAGAATACGCTTGATCTGTGTTGACTATAAAAATGATATCGGACATTTTTGAGGAACAGAGCCAACTGTTGGAAGAGGTAGATTAATGAAAAGATCAAAGGTACAATTGGCAGTAAATTGCTGGAAAATAGTTCGGCTTTTCCTTTAAAGGTAGAAACAATTTCATCTTCAAAGATTAGAGGTGGAAAAGAATTTGTGCAGAAGTTTTGACTAATATTTTTGGCAAAGAACCAGAAGGCTTTACTGCCATTCGAACTAGAGTCTGCCAGTACTCATTCTTTCACCAAGTTCTGCAGAACAGAGAGTCACTTTCCCTTGTGGGCGTTACTTTTGAGAATGCCCTTTATTGGCACAAACATGTTGTATCCATATTGATTTTTCCTTTTTGCCGTTTGATGCCCATATTAACCCATCCCCAGAAAGGTTCATAAAGAAAACGAAAATGACCTATTTGTGGTAGGAACATCATTTAGCGTTTGTATTTGATTTATTCATATTTTAGACATATATATCAAATTAGGTTTTGGTAAAAAAATTTGATCTCTGTATTGTGTATCTAAAAGACCCTGCTTGTATTACAGTTTCCAAGTCTGGGGAATGACTTTTCCGACAACTCTTAACATTTTTAATTTTTTCCAAAGAACAACCTTACTTTTCCAAGAAAGCGTCCTTGCCTTCCTTACCAGAAGTTGTTTATTGTTTTTAGCTAAACTTTATGATATATTACTAAACATCATTAAATTCCTTTATTCTTAATAAATAGTTCATTGGGTTTAATAAAAATTGGTCCAAAGTCTTTAATAAACGTGCGAAATATGATCGTTAATACATGTTATAAGTAATGTCGTTTATCTCCCAAAATGTATGTTGTCATAGATTTAGATGTTAGCAGTGGCGTATGTCAGGGGTGCCCAAGTACCTTTAAAAAGAAATTAAATAATTTAGAAAATAGTTTAATTTTTTTCTGTATTATTTAAAAAAAATTAAAAGTAACAGTTGAGCCCCTCTTTCTGTAGTCAGTATACGCCACTGGATATAAGTACGCATTAATAATGGAAATTTTTAATAAATTATATTTTGTTTTTTAGGAGGAAGACGCCGGTAAGTAAAAAGTATTTTTTATATCACAACATTGTTTCTCACTTTTTTTTCACTTACGTCAGACTATCAAAATACCATTTGTTTTTCATCACTTCACAAATTTACTATTATTAGCCCTGTTTGTACAAAGAATGTTTAAGCGTTGTATATTGGTAAACACGACACTTTCCGTCAAACATTACACACCCAATTATTCAAGTATTTAAAAAATGACTCAAAAATAATACAGCCATATAAAAAATATATACCTATTTCGAACTATTTTTTTCTACTAAACACGAACCCATGGTCAAAATTAAGGTCCCATCATAAAAATTTACTAACCTTAAAAAACAGTTTTAAAATACCAAAAATTTACGAAAAAGTAGCAGGGTTTTGAGAGTAGCTGATCACGAATCATTTCATTTAAATTTGAAAAAAATTGTCCGCTATATTGAATCCACCTTATTAATTTTTCCTGGGGGTTTGTAAATAGTTGTCGAATTGAATCGAATCAAAAAGTTATATTCGATTCGAATTTATTCGAAATATTCGAATAGTTTAAACTAAAATAAAATAATGTCTTTTTTATAAAACTCCTAATCTAATTGCCAAAAATCAATTCCCATTTCTGAATAATCTTAAAAACAGTTTTCAATTCGCTTATTCCAATTATTCAAAAGATTTGAATCATTTAAGTAGTTTGAATTATTCGAATGGTTCAAACTATTCGAATAGTTGGTCTATTTGAATAATTCGAACTATTCGAATAATTCTAATTATTTTCAATTGTTCGAATATTCGATTTGAAATTCAAATCGAATAATTCGTATTTGATTCACCTTAAATAATTAAAAAATTTAAATATTCACACACCCCTAATTTTTGCAAATCTGACTTTTGGACCACTATGATTAATAACGCTGATTTTAAGGTTAGAGAAAAACGTCACATGACACATCAATTCTAAGTGCGGCCTTTTATTTTTAATGGCCTTTTTTATAAATATAAATTTGGAAATTTAAAAACAAATTTTACCATTAATAATGGCCTTCCAGCGCAAAAAAATTCAAAATGTCATTTGTCAAAAATAATAACACGTGTTAAAAATGACATTGTACCATTATTGTTATTTCTCAATAATAGCATCGATCTAAAACAACATCTGTCAAAAATTTTTCGTGTAGAAATAACATAATATCACCCTGTATAAATCAGTCCAACTAGTAAATTACTCCGACTTTGCAAAATGCTTTTCTTTTATTTGTATTTTTCCTAACAGGTAAATAGAAAAAGAAAATAGAAATACTACCATAAAATAAATACCAAAATCAATAAAATGTAAATTGGTTTGGGAAAAAATAAAAACCAACATTCCAGGTTTTTCCTAATAGCTCATTTAACTCAAAGCCTAAATTTAAACTACATTTCCTTGTCTATAAATAGACACGGAAAAGTAATTAAACTAATTTTAAACTGTTTTTAGACTTTAAAATATGTACTACTACTTTAGTCTGGTAAGATACGATAATAATTATCAGATTTTATATACAGCTAGGGTTAGATTAGATTTTTAATGAAGTTGGGGACATCAGGTCTTTTTGCTGCATTTTTTTAAGATTTATTGTTGGCCCTGCATATTTTAAAAAATACTAAATTGTTAAACTGGAAAGGAATTATGGAACAACAGCACGCAAGTCGACAACTATTTTTTAAATCTTATCACACTGGGCAACACTTACATCAAAATTCCAATCATTAAAAAAAACAAAACAAGGGCTTTTTTGCACTCTATGCAGGGTGTCCGGAAAAATGTGGAACATATCCCGAATTTGAAAAAACCACAAAAACATACTACAAGTTCAAATAAACTTTTTCGTATAGGCCACTTCTTTGGAGATACTGGCTCCCAAAGAGCTCCAAGATACACAAATAATTAAATATATACAGGGTATCCCACGACGAACCGACGCGGTCGATTTCTCAAAAACTTAGCAACGGAAAATTTTGAAAATTTGGTGCTTTACTAATATCGATGAGAGCAACTCGTCTAAAATATTTTCAAGATGGTGGCACTTCCGGTTGTACCGGAAGTCGATGCTAACTTTCTTATTTTTAATGAAACACCCTATATATTATTGCATTTTGGATTTCCCAGAAAATTCTAGATATGTTTCGTGTATAATATGCTATACCTAAATCTAACCGTTTTCGACATATCTTGAATTTTATGTCAAAAATGACGTTTGCAGACCCCAAAATAAGGAGAGAAAAAGTCAATTTTTTCAAAGGGAACCCCCTACTTTTATATTTTTATCGTATTTAGCATTAAAAAATAGAATAACTTTGTATTAAGTGGTCTATTCCAAAAATGTATAGTTTTCGAAATAATTGAAAATTTAACATTTTGTATTGTAAAAGTGTTTTACGGCTCTTTAATTTTGTTATTAGTGGGCCATGACGTCCCGCCGTCATGGCCCACTGTCAATTTTTGTACTTAATTTTTAGTCACCCTGTATTAATTTACCCCCAAAATATCCACTCAATATACAAAATTGGGCCTCTTTTCACAAGGAATTCAACTCAATTTAAATAATAGAGTATGCCGTATAGGAAAAATTTCTCCTTATTTTGGGGTCTGCAAACGTCATTTTTGACATAAAATTCAGGATATGTCGAAAGCGGTTAGATTTAGGTATAGCATATTATACACGAAACATATCTAGAATTTTCTGGGGTATCCAAAAATGCAAAAATATATAGGGTGTTCCATTAAAAATAAGGAAGTTAGCATCGACTTACGGTACAGCCGGAAGTGCCACTATCTCGAAAATATTTTAGACGAGTTGGTCTTCATCGATATAAGTAAATTACCAAATTTTCAACTTTTTCCGTTGCTAGTTTTTGAGAAATCGACCGCGTCGATTCGTCGTGGGACACCCTGTATATATATATATATATATATATATATATATATATATATATATATATATATATATATATATATATATATATATATATATATATATATATATATATATATATATATATATATATATATATATATATATATATATATCATATAATATTATCATATCTTACAATTAATTACTAAAAATAATATTTCTAATAAATCATACACAAAGCAATCCAAATTTTTAATGAATAAAATTTAAGCACCACCATCCGAGGAAGCACCACCTCAAGAAGCTAGCGTACCAGCAGAAGGTGCACCTGCTGGTGAAGATGCTGCACCAACAGAAGGTCAGTCTCCTGGAGAACAAGCTCCAACTGACGGCCAGCCACCAGTTGAAGGTCAACCGCTTGCCGAAGGAGAAGCTCCAGCTGAGGGAGTGCCTGTTGAAGGTAGCTTTTATATACTTTTTCTTTTCTAAGATTGTATACTTACCGGGTTTTAGGTGCACCACCTGTAGAAGGCGCACCACCAGCTGAAGGAGAAGCTCCACCTGCACCACCAGGTACATTACAAAAATTGTTTACATAAGATTTATTATGAAATCTTATCGTATCGTTAAAAACTAACTTTAAAATTATAAAATATTTATCAAAATACTACCTGGTATTAGATTAAAAAAGGATCTTATTAAAAAATTCAAAAAACCAAAGTTTAAAATTTGCGTTTGATGTCTTTTATCAAAATTATGTGATTTATAATTTATTATATATCATATCCATCTATTTCACTAATTTAAAAATAATCTCAAACGTTTCCATTTACCATTTTGACTACAGTTACTGGAACTTTATGCCATAATTTCAATTTTCTAGGACCGTTTGAATCGTTTAAACAACTCGTCATTAATGAAAATTACGATATCGTAGCTCTTCCCGAAACAATTTTAGCACCGACAGATGATAAAGAAGCTGTCTCTATACCACACTACTCTTTGGTTGAAAACCGAAAAAACAGTGGTGACGGCGTTGTTATATATATAAAGGATTCCTTAAAATATAAAGTTGTAGATTTGACCAATGGTGATCCCGAGACGGTAGTCACTTTCGAGAGTTTGGTTGAAAAATTGAAGTCAGCACCTGGTAAGTGCTTCGATCATCATCTGATCAAGCACTTTACCATTGCATAAATATCATTATGCATAAGCATCTCTTAATTATTATACAGGGGGTTCATAATATATGTGTACAAAATTGCAATGAGCGTTTCTAGTTATATTTTAAATTGCCAACCATTATTTTTTAAAATGTTTGATGCTCTCTACCATTTAAACGAAAAAGTTTACCAATGTTATTACTTAGACACTTATGGTACGTACCATGAGTGTCTATATATTTATATGTATATATATATATATATATATAAAATATATATATATATATATATATATATATATATATATATATATATATATATATATATATATATATATATATATATATATATATATATATATATATATATATATATATATATATATTAACCGTCATAATTTTTTGGGAATAGTGGTTCTTTTTTTTACGAAATAAAACGTGTTTTTATTTCATTTTAATTTATACAAACGTTTCGGCTTGTTTGGCCTTTTCCAATGTCTACAAAAAATATATTTTATTTTTAAATTTAAGATACAATTTTTGATTTTTTTACAATTATAGTTAAACGAAAAACAAAAATTGGGAAAAAATATAAGTATTATATTATTTATAATAAACATAAATAAAAGCCACAAACACCAAACAAAAAAAAACATACCAAATTCTGAATACCTGTGGCAATCTTAACAGTAATAATTTGACCATATAAAACTATGTACATATTGTGTGTTGTCCTGAATAGTTTTAAATGTTTAACGTTTTAGGTTTTAATTTGTTTTAATGTTGTAGTGACACATAAATGTTTCATGTCAAAAGGATTTTTCCTCTCATAGGTGAGTCAGAAGAAATCTATTATGTTTTATTATATGATATAATTTTAAATGGTAAAAAAAATCCCCACATCTTAAATTTACAAATTTTATCTTACATTTAAAAATAAAATATATTTTTGTAGACATTGAAAAAGGCCAAACAAGCCGAAACGGTTGTAGTAAATTAAAATGAAATAAAAACATGTTTTATTTCGTAAAAACAAGAATCATTATTCCTAACAAAATTATAGAAAGAATATATTAAATATGGTTCGAGAAAAACACATACATATATATATATATAAATATATATATATATATATATATATATATATATATATATATATATATATATATATATATATATATATATATATATATATATATATATATATATATATATATATATATATATATAAAAATTTTTCCCCCCCAGGTGAAAAAAACTATTTGTTTTATTATTTTTTAAAATTTTTTTTTAAAAAAAAACATCTTAAAAATTTCTTTTTTCTTACATTTAAAAATAAAATTTTTTTTGACATTAAAAAAGGCCAAACAAGCCAAAAAAGGTTGTGTTAAAAGGAAAAAAATTTTTTAAGGTTTTATTTCAAAAAAAAAAGAATCATTATTCCCAAAAAAATTTTAAAAAGAATATATTAAATATTTGAAAAAACCCCATACCCTTTTAAATTTAATTAAAATTTATTTAAAATATTTTAAATTTTTTATTTTTTTATATTATTTTTTTAATTAAAAAAATTTTTTAATTATTAATATAAAATTTTATATAAATTATTAAATTTTTAAAAATTTTTAAATTAAAAAATTTTTAAAAAAATTTTTATTTTGGGAAAAAATTTTTAAAAATTTAAAAAAAAAATTAAAAATTTTAAAAATAAATTTTTTTTTAAATTGAAAAATTTCAGTACAAAGTTGGCACACATACTGTATAAACAACTGCATGATGGCTCAATAGTGTGTCAAAGCTCGATATCTCCGAAACCGTTCATGATGGTGAAAAAATGAACATACAAAAATTATAGAAAAAAAAAGGGGTAAAATGGAAACTATTTTCTATTTTAAAATTTTCCGAAAAAAATTACTGACACTCAAGAAAACTCCCTTTATTGATCCTAAAATTAAAAAAAAATGGCGAAAAATCCATTTAAAAAACACCACTGGTATTTTATCCGAAAAAAATTTTGGACTGTCATAAAAAACAATATCAACGTTAGATTTTTAAATATCAGTTTTCGTTAAACCTGAAGTCATATTTAAAAAAATTATTTATATAAAAACTAATTTTTTTGACATGAAAATAATATTTTTTTTTAATCTATCCTTTTACATTTAATTTTAGTTTTAAAAGCAATCTAAGGTGCCACTTCAATTGTGGAACAAAAAAATTTTTTTTCTCTATTGTGGAAATTTTTGATTCCCCTGAGTAAATCATAGATAACTAATTTTAAAAAAAATTAGGAAAAAAAAAGTAATTTTCAGCTTCTAAAACTTTTTTTACTTATTTTTTTCTGTCGAGAACCGTTTCGGGGATATCGAGCTGTATCGGACCATTGAGTCACAATCTTATTATTTATGAAACATGTTATTGAATTTCCTTGTTATCGTTGTTAGAAAACTGTATATAAAAAAAAAATAATCATTTTAATTATTTTTTAAATTTAAAAAATTTTTATTTAAAAATAATCTTTTTTTTTGGGGAAGTTTTTAACACTTAAAAACCCCCATATTAAATATAATAACTAAATATTATAATACAGGGTGGCCGGCCATATTTTGCCCCATTTTAATCGAGAATAACTTTGGAACAAATAAAGGTATCAAGATGCGGTTTTTGCAGATGCACTTATTTTTTTTTAAAGTTTATTTTCGTACCTTCACGATTTTATTGTGACATTCCATTAGCTCAAAAACAAAATGGCCGATTTTCCATTATAGGACAACTATGTTATTTTAAATGGAACACCCTGTATATATTTTCATATTTTCAAAATTTAATTTTCCCCCCTTTAAAAAAAAATGTAAAAAAAGCTATGGTTATCTCAAAAACAACGTATTTATTGACCGGGGGGAAAAAATTGACTGCATGTCGACCAACAATATTTTTTAAAAAAATTAAAATTTGCTTCATATGTTAAAAAAAAAAGGATCGCCAAAGGTTTAGGTTATTCACAAAATAATAGTTAAATAAGGTTACATTATTTAAAAAAAAACTACTGAAAATGTTGAAAATGCCTTCCGCCGACTTCGACGCACTTATTTAAATTCGAAAAAAACTTATTAAAACTATTGAAAAAAAAATTTTCAGGAATATTTTCTATTATGTTTCGGATATTAATTTTTAATTGCTCTAAATTTTGGGGAAGTGGACTATAACACCTCTCTTTCACATATCCCCACAAAAAAAAATTTTGGGAAACCCCGTCAAATCTGGGAACGAGGTGGCCAGGAAATAGGGCCCCCTCTTCCAATCCACCGGTTTCCAAAAACGTTGGTCAGTGAATCCTTGGTAATGTTAGCATAATTTTTAGCCCCATCTTGTTGAAAATAGACGAAATTCAATAGATTTTCTTCTTGAATTTGGGGGGAAAAAAAAAATTTCCAGCATATCAACGTAAGTCCAAGAGGTTACAGTTGGTTCATAAAAAAAAAAGGGCCCCTAAATTTTTTGCTTTGAAAACCACAAAGATGTACTTTTTTTTAAAAACTCTAAGGGTTTGTTATATTGTCGAGGATTTTCTGTTCCAAAAACCCCGCAGTTATGTTTTTTTTCTTTTCCATTGAGGTAAAATTTTGGGGGTTGTCTGACATTATTATTTTTACCCAAAAAAAAGTAATTGTTCCTTACTAAATTTTAAATTTCCCCCTGGCAAAATTCCCCCCCTTTTTGGAAAATCAGTTTCTTTTATTTCTTGAAAATTTGAATTTTGTGGGGTTTTTTAAAATTTTAAATTCTTTTTTCATGATTTCTTGTACTGTATTTTTTTGGAATATGGACTGAACTTGAGATTTTTCTTGTTGACAATGTTGGATCTTCCTGAGTTATCTCCAGAATTTGTAACGTTTTATTTAGCAAATTCTCATTGTTTACTAATTTCTTTTTACGGGCTAAAGATCCTGTACTCCAGAATTTTCTGTACCAGATTTTAATTGAATTTTTTGTGGGTGGAGCTTTATTAAACATGTTTCTAAATCTTCGCGGGGGTTTTTTTTTTCTGATTTGGTTTCGGCAAACATAATAACACTTTTTCCCCTTTTTTGCTTAACGAGAACATTTTGCGCTTCCTAATTAAAATAACTTGTCAAAAATGACCAACAATGGCTGACAATGAGGCTTGTTGCTGTTATGGAAACGAGATAACTTTTTTTCCCCCAGGGACTTTTAAAAAAAATTTTTAAAAAAATACCCCCTTCGACATACAGTCAATTCTTTGGAGGTCTATAAATGCGTTATTTTTTAAGATAACCATAGTTTTTGTTACATTTTTTTTTAAAGGGGGGAAAAAATTTAAAATTTTTAAAAAAAAATTTAAACATATACAGGGTGTTCCATTTAAAATAACAAAGTTGTCCTATATCGGAAAATCGGCCATTTTGTTTTTGAGCTAAAAGGAATGTCACATAAAAATGGTAAAGATAAGAGAAAAACTTTAAAGAAATATAAGTATATTTGCGAAAACCGCATCTTGATATCTTTATTTGTTCAAAAGTTATTCGCGATCAAAATGGGTCAAAATATGGAGGCCACCTTTTTTTAAAAAAAAAAACCCGAAATGCAAGAGTCTTGCAGGTCGGTCTTGGTCTTGCGTAGTCTTGACCCCTCGGTCTTGGTCTTGGTCTTTTTGAAACCCCCCCTCTTGGTCTTGGTCTTGCAAGCGAAAAGGTGGTTTTGGGCTTGGTTCGGTCTTGGTCTTGCTGCAAGACCAAGCCCCAAAACCCCAAGACCAAGCCCCGGGGGCCCATCACTACTGCCATCATCAACTTTTTTTTTTAAATAGGGCCCCCGGATTTTTCCAATGATGCACCCATTTTTTTTAAAAAAAATTTTTATTAATCGCTTTTTTTTTAAAAAAAAAAGGTAAGAAAAGACAAAAAACATGGTTTTTTGGGGAAGATCTCACCAGGAAATTTTTAAAAAATTTGGGTTTTTGGGCCCCAAAAAAAACCCCTTTAAAATCCGTAATAAAAAAAAAGCGGCCCCAAATTTAAAAAAAACAAAGTTAAAGATGTCAGCTCAAAGACGAAACGTTAGTGTGTAAATCTAATAACACTGTCTTGTAGAACAGAGAAAGTAGCAAAAAAATGTAAAATTTATTTTGTTATATCTATTTAAAAAGTCATAAAAAAATTAAAATGAAATCGCGAATATTCGGTTTTTTCCAAAAGTCTTCAAAAATTTTTAAATTTCTAAGGAGGCATTTTAATCAGCCTGAAATTGCGCAACTTTGCCTTTATTTAACCGACCTTTAGGTCTCCGAGATCCCAATGATGAGGCTCGAATTTGTACATACATTCAACAGTAGATATATTATTGCAACAATAAGTTAAATATCCATTGTCATATTATTCATTTCCATGGTTGGCGTTTTACCATATCAATATAAACACAAAGATGAAACTGATAAATTTATTATCTAAATATTATATGAAAACAAATTTTTCATTTCTTTATTTATAGAGTTAAAAAAAATTTTCGGGAAAAATTTTTTTTTTTTTTTAAAAAATAATTTTTGCTGAAGGTACCACACCAGCAGAAGGATCACCCGCTGATGTCCAACCTTCTGAAGGTCAACCACCAGTAGAAGGTAACCTTAAAATAGATTCTCCCAACTAAAATTTTCAAAAAACGTCTTTAACACCTTTTAGGGGCTCCTCCCGTAGAAGGAGCACCACCTGCTGAAGGAGCGCCAGTAGCGGATGGAGCAGTACCTGCAGATGGTTCAGCAGCTCCAGAAGGAGTTCCGCAAGCAGCAGAGGGCACACCTGCTCCAGCAGACGGCGCTGTAGCTACAGGAGATGCACCTAGTGATCCCACCCCACCTGCCGAAGCTACTCCAGGACCTGACAGTACAGTGTCTGAATCAGCGCCTACAGAAACACCAGTAGAAGCTGCACCTAGTGAAGCTGCACCAGAAGCTGAACCTGAACCTCCTGCGGAAGCTCCTCCTGCTGCACCTATGATTATAGAAGGTACGTAGTGTAATCTTTAGAGCATTTAGCATATTTGGGATTTTTTTTTAAATAATGAACAAAAATATCGAATAATCTTGGGGTTTACCTGTAACACAATTTTTTTTAATGATACAAAATTGTAAGATTGTCCTATTTTAACATTTTACACCTGATTTTTTAATGGTTATATAAATGTTTTTGATACAGCCTAATACATTGCGTCTTATAGTACATTTTTTGATTTTTCAATTTTT
>JAHBCN010001146.1:0-129567 GCA_019359885.1 Listronotus oregonensis
AGAGTGAGTTTGGTTTTTTTATTTTTTTTTTTATGTAAAAGGGAAAAAACAAAAAAAATGTTTTTAATTAAGAGTTTGCAACAATTAATTTTAAAAAAACAGAAAATTAGGGTTTGAGCCTTTTTTTTTAATTTACCACGTAATTTTCGTTTCACATTTCAATTTTTATAATTTTACTTTTTCGGTTATTTTTTACCCTTTGTTTAACACCAAAAAAAAAAGAATGGGTTTTTAATCATTATTTGCAAAAAACTCAAACGAACAAACCGCCGACTCTGCAACAAAATTTTTAAAAGGCCCGAAACTCAACAAACTTTTTAAGGGCGTTCCGTCTGTTCGTTCGTTGCGATTTCACTAGTAATTTCTGTGTTTAGTATCATCTTTTGGTTTTTAGGTGGATGAAACGATATTCCCACTCTGTGTTTTTTTAATTATAGGGGCCCGGGTTTCCCAATGTTCTGCCCCTTTTTGTTTTTTTCCCATGAAAACTTGATAAAAGACTTTCCATTTTAGTTTTCCCCTCTTTTTGGTACTCCCATTTTATTTAAATCTCCACCCAAGCATCATGCTTTTTTTATTTTACTATAATGACATTTATTTTTTATCCCTTCGGGTTGTCTTTATACTTATCTATCATTTCCCAAACATTTTCCTAACTCAATCCATATAAATTTAAATTTTAAAATAAATTATTTATATCAAATTAATAAAAATATCCAAAAACCCGCGAAAAAACCACTGCGCGCGATCCTCCAAACCCCCGACTAACGAAGACCAAAAAATAAAAAGAAAAAAGTCAAGTTCGTGTACTCGTTCGCAAATTGGGAAATATGGCAACGTTAGACGGGGGGCCCGAAACGCATCCTATTTTATCAACAGGTTTTGTGATTCATTATGGCTGCCTTTATTTATTTTTAGAAGTTGCCATTTTATTTTACATTTTCTAATATTATTTTATTAAATAAGTAATCTGAAGTGCCGGCAGAAAATGATTCTTAATTTTTATTTAATAATGTTATAAAAGAAAAAATATGTTGTTTTTAGTACAGGTGAAAATAGGTTATTAGTGTTTGTTTTCTAAAGAAAAGATTCAGTTAGATTTTAGGAATTTCAGATTACCTGCAAATAAAATAGATATTAGAAATGTACAATTAGGTTTTTAGTGAATAAAAGCACCCATTTTTTTTATTTAAACCCAAAAATCTTAAGCAAAAGTTTTATTTTTACATTTTTTTTAAATACAATATACAAAAAATAAATAATACATAAGATTCTATACTCTAAAATAACAATTTTTAATTATATACAATCTCTAATTAACAACATTACTATATATTTTCAAAGAAGTTATCTCCAGTCAAGATGCGAAGATTCACTACCTATTATTCATAAGAAATCTTTAAAAAATTATTAATGTACCTTATATTACTTACTTAAACTTCTTCCTTTTGCTGTGCCATACTCTATTTAGAGTGTAGGCGCCCTCCGCACATATCTGTGTTGCGTACCAACTACTTTTACACAGATATGGGTACCACTTTACGTGCCTTCCCAAGCACATGTGAGAGGGTTTACTAGGCAGAAATACTACAGTGGTTTCCCATTGCCATTTGTGAGGTGACGAGCTATGAAAAGTCCAATGGATAATGTGGAATTTGAAACCCGGGTCTCCACGGTGAGAGGCTGGTACACTGCAACTACACCACCTTAATAACTTACCAAACTCGATGTACCCTATAAGGAAAAAAAGTTACCATAATTTAAAATATCCAAGATGTTAGCTACCTTCACCTGCAAAAATAAACAAAATGCAATGTTAGTATTTGATACATTGTCATTAATGATTTTACCAGAGGATAACTGAAAAATAAAAAATATAATTTTCTCAAAATTTTAACTACTCATGATCTAATGTGGGGTGAAATGAATTGTAAATAAATAGAAATAATAAACATTTTTTACCTAAAATAAATAGTTACGAACACATTTTACTACAATTCCAAAAATACTGAAAAATCAAACAAGCCGTAACCAGACAAGACCCATAATATGACAATATCTGATCTTTTGAGTCTTTGACATTTATATGGTAATAGGTAGAAAATTTTTATATCAGAAAATACTGCATTATAATTATAAAATTATTACTGATTAAATATTTTAAAAATAAATAACCCCTGATTGCAAAAAGTATATTTCCTTATCTGAATTATATTTATGCACCCTGTATAGGTACCGCATGACAGTCACACTGTAAGGTATTAAAGTTTCCTATAAAAAAACAACAAATTTCTGAAACACCCTGTGTTGAACTACAAAAATCCAAGGTTCTCTTCACTCTTCAATATGATTTTACCAATATAAGCTTTGATAGGTGCCGCCTCCGCCTCAATATAGTTTGAATAATTTGCAAAAACTCATTGTTAAAATCATCTTGAAGAGTAAAGAGGGTTGTAATTTTTGCAGTCAGATAAAGGGTTTCCAATAAAAATTACATAATTAATCCCACCTCACCTACTTAAATCATGAAAAGAAAAACAAACAAAAGGGTTTTTTTTAATTATTATAAACACTCAAGGCAATAAGAAGTTAAAATGACCTTAAAAGACATGCTTAATACTCTTTTAAAGCTATCTACTAATATTTCACCACCACTAACTGTTAAACAATTTCTAAGCACTTTTCAAAACCATATTTTATTATAATTTGCAAACAGAAAAACATGCAGTCTGCGGAGTATCTCAAAAATTTGAATAATGAATAACGAATTTTAAAAGAAACCTGCTACAACAGATGGATTTTTTCCTGGAATTTTCTGTCCTGAAAAATTAGGTGTGGTTAGAAAAAGTTTAGATATCCATCAACATTTATCAATTTTATCGTCTAAAAAGTGTTTAGATCTTTAGATCTAATTATATATTATAATACTTACTTAAATTTAGACAAAATATATGAAAATTTCTGGTTTAAATCACGTTTTAATCGGCAAGCATGTCTAAACGACAGATAATGAAATAATACTAGTGCGCATACGCAATGGCCGGAATTATTATTTACTTTTAGAAAATAAGAAATAATGGTTGTTTGTATACACAAAACCTGAAAATATATCTGTTATGGACCTACATAAATATATTAAAAAACTAATCTTAGAAAAGGACATTTACTTTTTAATTTTAAAATATAAAATTTCATGATTTAATTTTCCCGCCCACCCGAGATCTTCTGTTGCCAAATGTTGTCTGTGGACAATTTTGCTATTTTAGTGACACCCCCCTGCTGAAGACCACAAAATACGAAAGGAAAAAAGAAATGTCAAGTTCGTGTATTTCGTTGGCCGCAGTGTGGAAATGTGGCAACGTAAGATCTCGGTTGGGCCGATAATCGCATCCTATTTTATCGACAGAGTTTTATAATTCAAAATGGCTGCCCTTTGCTTACTTTTTAAAGTTATTTTATTTACATTTTCTAATATTATTTTATTAAACAAGTAATCTGAACTGCTGGAAGAAAATTATTTTAAATTTTTGTTTAATAATATTATAAAAGAAAAATGTGTTGTTTTTTAGTAAGGGTGAAAATAGGTTATTAGTGTTTGTCCTTAACGGAAACGTGCAGTTAAATTTCAGATTACCTGCGAATAAAAAAAATATTAGAAAATGTACAATTAGGTGATTTTTAGTTAATGAAAGTACCTATTTTAAAAAAGCAAAAGTATTTTATTTATCCGGAAAAAAAATTAAATACAATACACAATAAAACTACACTACATAAAAATTTACACTGCAAAATAAAAATTTAAAATAATTTATAATCTTTAATTAACAACATTTATAATATATTTTTAAAGAAGTTATTTCCAGTCAAGATGCCAAAAACCCCGACCTATTATGTATTCGTAAAGAATCTAAAAAAAAAAAATGTTTATTAATTTACTTAATAACTTACCAAATTTACATTCTGCCCTTAAATATTAAAAAAACAATTTTTTAACTTACTTAATAACTAATCAAACTCACATTCTTCCCTAAAATTTAAACACAGCAGGATCCTTTTAAAACAAAGTAAACTTTTGTTCGTTATTAAATACTTTAAAAAGGGAGAGGGGGCAACTGTTTTGATTTAAAAATTTAATGAAATAATATAGGTTAAACATTTAATCATTTTTCAAGAATATTTAATGTAATCCAAAAATCATTATATATCCCACTCATTAAAATAATATTTTAAATTGATACATGTGTGTGAAACCTCCATATAACGAAGGATACACAATTTTTAATAAGCTAGATAATATGTATTTTGAAATAGTAATATTTGTAGAATGCAATAATATTTTGCCAAATAAAAAAACAATTATTGGTCAGTTTTACCATTTACATAAAAGGATAATATACACAATTAAGCCAAATACTTACACAGATATATGAAATGAAAAACTGGTACATGTTTGTGCAACCACCATATAACAAAAATTACACAATTTTTTATAGGCTAGATAATATGCATTTTGTCATAGTATTTCTGTAAAATGCAATATTTTTCTGCCAGATATAAAAGACACTATCAAACAATTTCACTATTTACATAACTGAAAAATATACAAAAAAAAGCCAAATACTTATTACAGATACAAGAATTAAAGTAGCTTAAAAGTACTTAATAATATTTACAATAGAAAAAGTCCTATTCTAAGCATACAAAATTTAAAACTAAATTGTAAACTATAAGTAATATTCTTACATATTAGTACCTCATTTTTCTACCTCTATTGCATAATAGATACATACATACATACATACATACATTTTATTCTAACGAAACTAATAATTCTAACGGTATGTATGTATGTATCTATTGCATAATAGATACATACATACATACATACATACATACATACATACATTTTATTCTAACGGAACCTCATCAACACACACATTTGATTCATTCTCTATAACTACTTCATTAAAAAAATTCAAATTCGGTTCGTAGTCAAGCCATGGTGACTGCTCTTGTACCATTTCTTCTGGAATTTGGTTACCAAATATAGCAGTATTAGGGCTTTTTTCATCTTTACTTGAAAGGTCCCTTCGCCCTGATACATCTAATTTTGTATCCAAATTAAAGAACGAAGATGGTGAAAGATCAGAATAGACTGAAGTTTTCTTCATTTTCATGGCTTGACTACTTGTGTCAAATTTTGGAAATACTGCACATTCAGCAGTTGTGTCACATTCGGGTAGTTTGTCAAAATTAGGGCTTATGTCACAAATTGGAGTCATATCAAAGACAGGTGATATTTCATTGTCAAGTATATTATCTCTAATAGGCACTGCACTTTTCATACTGGTTACATTTAAATTTTGAATTTTTTGCTTTTTAAATCTAGATACTTTTTGAATTTGATTACTACACTTGGAAGGTATTAATAACTTATTCTGATCTTTACAATACTTGAATATTGACAACCTTAAGCAATTGTTTATGAAATTATGATAAATGTGACTATGTTCTTTACATAAAATAAATTCTTCAAAAGTAGATTTATAAACAGATTTAATTTTATCTTCTATTGGTTTTTCATGACCTCTAGTAGCCAAAAAAGATTTTGTTATTTGATAAATTTGGTCTGTTATATCTATTAAATTTTGATCAGCATATTTTAATCGAATTGTTGAATCATATTCCCTAAACGGGGTGAACAAATGTTCATTTTGAACTTCACTAGACAAAATTTTACTACAAGAATCACAGTCGTTGGAATTTTAATTTTAGAAATTAAATAACCAGCAGTGTATGCAGTACCAAAACGATTTTCAACTTTTTCAAAATGGAAGTCTTTCTCGTTTTCAAAATCTATTCATTCCTCATTGCTGTGGGAAGGTGATGACGAACTATTTAAGAGCTTGGACAAGTTGCTTAAATTTTCACAAAAGTCCGCCTCACAATTCCCGCCAGTAATGGGGACTGTAAGATTGTTAAGCACAGTGGTCTTTAGTGCTGCAGTAAATTGTTTACACGTAGGGTTGGTATTTGTAATGCCGTGCTGTCTTACAAGACCAAAGGTATTCTCTAGTGGATCTTGATTAAATGAACGCATGGGTAAAAATATAAGGTCCCCTTTCAGCTTATTCCACAAATGCAAAATAGATCTTATTGTGATTTGTCAACCCCATATAAAATGTTGTTTTGACGTAACGTCCTTATATTTATCAGGATTTTCTGGATCAGATATATCTGGCTCAAATAATTTCCAAGATTTTAGTTTGGGAAGCAAATCTGATAAAAATTTTAAGTGAAAGCTGAAAAGGCACACCTATATTGTTTACCTTTTGATGGAAACTGTGCATTTGAGTTTAAAAGATCAAAAAGCTGATCAATAAGCTCTGCAAATTCTGCTGTATGTATAGCTTGTACTTCCATCATACCAAGAGATACAAAAGTTTCAATGCTTGCTGCCATGCGATGGCTCAGTTGTCGTGCAGCAGTTTATACTTTCATTTTCTTAAAAGGGTCAGAGTTAAAATTAAAATCATCATTGTTTAAATATGGTAACTGAGTAAAACTACGTTCTTGTTTGTCCAAAATAAATGCAGTCTCAATATGCTTAAACTTTGCACATTTTCCCTTTTCAAACTCCAATACACCTCTCATGATGGCATTTCTGGTAAGTTTTAGTAAATGGGGAACGTCAAAGATTATGCATATTTCCTCTCCATTTACTCGGAACGTGTATGGCGAAGGATTAATCTTATCCTCAGCACTAAGGTTTTTTAAGGCTGTTCTATTAGTAGAACCTTGATCAGAAACAGTGGATATGACTTTAAGACCAATATCTTGTAATTTAGTGATAATATAAGGAATTAAGATTTTTAAAGATTGTGCAGAAATAGTTGAAGATGTAAAGTAGTAAGCTATAACTTGCTTCCATTGCTTTCGGATTCCCAGAAACCATAAAAGCCAGAGCATGATTTGCAGGCTTAGCTGATCTTCCCAAATGGCCTAGATCCTCATAGCCAATTATAATTTGTTTATGGGGATCATAGTGTAAACCAGCACTTAATGACATTTCATCAAACAAAAGGGAACAATACTTATCATGATCATCCATTTTATTAACTTCAAGTTTAAGATGTTCTAAAATTTTATCATTAAAGCCTGGATCAAATGGTAATTTTGAAAGTACTCGTTTTAATGTTCTTGGAGAAGGCAGTTTAAAATAGCAAACTAAATATCTATAAAGACGGGGACTACGTTTATAAATCGACAAAGCAAAAATTTTGTCATCATCTGGCCACCTCTTTCCCATAGGACTTTTTCCAACATTTTTTAATTGTTGAATTTTTTGAAACATTATTAAGATTTTCCTCAATAAATTGAATTCTCCCTTCATCAAAAAGTCGATTTAATGTTTGATTTCGGTTTCTTTCTTTAGCCAGAAGGGCTTTTAATTTTGAAAGTCTGGATGTTATGTTTCTATGAGCTTGATACATTTCTTGTTCCCTTTTTGTTTTAAATTTAGTTATCAGTTCAATTTCCTGTATGTCATTAGTCTGTGTGTCTTTGCTAAGAAAATTAAATTTTGAGCTGTTTGTAGAGAAATCATAGTTTTTAGGTTCTTTAAAAGAGGGTTCGGGTGAATTTAAAGAATTGAGTGAATTTAAAGAATTTGTTTTAATAAAAGGCAAAAGCTCTGTACAATTTTGAGGATCGTTATCATTATAAATGTTACCCAAAAATAAATTGTCCTCAGTATTTGAGGGATTTAAAGAATCGGAAGTTTCTTTAGGAAAAGCGTTAAAACCTAAAAGGCATCTACCTTTGCCATGAAAGTCTTCTTTTAAAAAATGATTTTTGCAAATATGAAAATTATTAACTTTAATATTATCAGCAATATTACAAGCATCTTTCCATTTTTTACATAAATCGGAGTTAGAGATGGGAAATTTAAAAAATGTCAAATTTGGGGAAAAATATTTGTTCTCACATGAGGGAAATTTACAAG
Organism: Listronotus oregonensis; assembly: GCA_019359885.1. Lineage (NCBI taxonomy): Eukaryota > Metazoa > Arthropoda > Insecta > Coleoptera > Curculionidae > Listronotus > Listronotus oregonensis. The sequence goes on from JAHBCN010001146.1 coordinate 8,006, forward strand.
AAAATCTAAATGTTCCAAAATCCATTGCAGTTGCAAGACACTATTAATGTAAGTCAGTCGGTGAAAGTCAATTCTAGTACATAAAAGTCCCTACTTAATAGTAATTCTTATAATTTAAAATATCCAAGTTAGCTACTCCTTCACCTGCAAAATAAACAAAATGCAATGTTAGTATTTACATACATTGTCATTAATTATTTTACCAAAGGATAACTGAAAAATAAAAACTTGAATTCTTGCAAAAATCTTAGCTTCTCTTCAATATAATTATACCAATATAAGGTTTGATAAGTGCCGCCTTAATATATTTTGAATTATTTGCAAACAACTCTTTCATAAGAACAATGTGAACAATAAATTCTTCTTCTTTCACCCTATTTTTAAGGGTATGCTTTTTGCATAACATTTTAAACTACTTAAATTGAATATGTCAAACCAAATTTAAAAAGAAGAAGAGGGTTGTAATTTTTGCAGTCAGGGTATATTGTTTCCATTAAAAAAGTACATAAATAATCCCACTTTACCTACTTAAACATGAAAAAAAAAAAAAAAAAGGTTTCCTTTTCATTTTTACAAACACTCAAGGCAATTACAAGTTAAAATTATGAAATTAGTTGGATAATTTGTTAATTTTATTTTAAATTTTTAAAATTTGCAAAGCATAAAATCTTTGACATACTTAATAGCCTTTCGAAGCTATCTAATAACATTTCACCGTCACCTTAACTTATATAATAACACTTCTACATTTGGAACTTTAAACAATTCCCAAAGCACTTTTAAAAAACCATATTATATTATACTTTGAAACAAGATTAACTTGCAGTCTGGGAGTATCTCAAAATGTTTCGAGCATGATAAATAACACTTACCTAGTTAATAGCAAATACAAAAAGATAAAGTCCTTTGTTTTCGATAAATAATATGATATATGTGGCTTTGTTATTTATAATTTTTGTTGCAACATAAAATGACCTTACTACTTAAAGCCCAAGCTTTTATTCACCGACCCTTTACAAGTACACATCATAGATAACCTAACTTATTGAGGTCAGTGGTACACATACACAATCTATAATGTGATTTGTGATTTAAATTTGCCTGGGAATAAAATATTTTGATGATTAATACGTGGTTAATAAAAAGTAGGATAAATTGAATTATTATTAAATTATTTTTAGTTATAAAAGTTATTTTAATGAGTTTAAAAGTCATAATTATCAATGTTTTCTAAAAGTTGAACTAAAGCCATAGCTTTGTCTATTTTTGATTGGCTATTTTTAATAATTGAAAAAAGATCTTTTAAAAATTTTAAAACTTCACTTAGTTTAGTATTTTTTGAACAATCCAAAAGGTCCCTAAGATTACTAACCTGATCAGGGGGACTCGCTCTCTGCGTGCCCGATCTCTGTCCGTCCGGTCCATTTCCAAGGGCTGGAAATGCTCGTTCATAGTTGTCCATAAGGGGTTGAGGGGTTGGTTCGGTGGAGCTGTGTTGCCCAGCTCGTAGAAATGGGATACTTGCCCTGGCCATTTTCCACGGATTGCTTGTCGGCATTGGTGCTGTGACGTATTGATTTTTTCTTTCTTCTATTTTTGATAATTTATATTGGTAGACTGGGCATTCTGTGCTGCTTGATTTGTGGTTTCCTTTGCAATTTATGCAAAGGGTTGCATCGGGGGTCGGACAATTTTGAGTGAGATGATTCAGGCTGCAATGCATGCAGCACACCCTTCTAAAACAGTATGTAGGGGCATGTCTCCATTGTTGACATTTCTTGCATTGAATTATCTTTTTTCTGTTCTCCCTTTTTTCGAAGTGAACTGCCACATTGTTCAAGTAGCGTACTTGTTGAAGTTTTTTAAGGGTGACTTCGGGGCCTGTGATTATCATATATAGTGGTCTAAATCTTGTTTCGATTTGGTATATTTTCTTGGCGTCTATGTTGTGTTCGTTTTTTAAGTCGTTTTTAATGTCTTCTTCGTCCGGCCTATGGTCCAACCCTTTGACGTAGGTATACCAGTTATTGCCTGAGCGGTCTGAAGTTTTTGTTTAAGTAAATTGTATTCTTCCAAGTCGTTTTTTATTTTAAATAAAAGCCTTTTTTTAGTATGGCTCTTATTCCATCATTAAAAATTCTGGCATTTTCAGGGTTTTTCGTTTGTCCTTCCATAATGATCGGTGGTGGCTTATTTATTTTTCTTTTATTTGGGTTATTTTGCGTAGTTGGTCTAACATATGGTTGTTTTCTGGGTTGGTTTCTTGTCGTGTGGGTACTGGTTGTCGCTACTTCATTATCTTTATAGTTTTCTAAGGGTTGAAATCTATTTTGGATTGGTACAGGTACGTATTTTTGATTGTGTAACAATGTATTTAAGTTGTATTCTTCTGTTATGGGGTTTGCATTTGTTCTTGGTCGAATTCTTTGGCGGTGTCTTCTTCGCTGTCTGTGTCTGTTTCGGTTTGAGTTTGGGGTTGTAGTTCCAATTGTTTAGCAGTGGTGTTCCCAAAAGCACCCTGGTGGGCTATTTTCTTTGTCGTTATTGGTCTTGTTGTTGTTGTGGTTTCTGTCATTGTTGATTTTTTGTCTTGTTGCTTTTTCTTAGAGGTGGGTAGGGGGGGGAAGTCCTCTAGTGCCCTTTAGTACTGCTTATATATTTGTATGGTATAATGGTGGAATTGTTCTGTGTTCTGTCTTTAAGGAAGTGTTTCGTTGTATATTCTGTTTCGTGATTTTCTTTTAGGTGTTTTATTCTTCCAAGTCCGTCTAGACAAAGTGGGTGATTTACCGTATCGTGAGCAAATTCTTTGCACACTTTACAGCTTGTTGTTTTTGCGTAGTAATGCATTGCATTATAACTGAAGTTGCGTTGTTCCATTATAGTGTCATTTGTAGCTGTTTCCGGTGTTGGCGTTTTCGGCATTGGTATTTTTATCCCATGTTTTGTCTTGATGTGTTGCATTATAGTTGTGGTTTGGGGTAATTCTCCGTTGGGGTGGAGTAGTTCGTACCAAGTGTCACATTGGTTTGCGTTGTATGCCAGTATGTCATAGGTAGCTGCTGCACTTTCAGGTGATGTTATTGTGTCAGGTAATGGTTCTTGATTTGTCACATATTTAGCGTATTCTTCTGAGTGTTCGGATTTTATGTGTTCGAAAATCTCTATTGTTGTCAGTTCATCCCTCAGGATTTTCTTGCATATATTGCATTTGGGGTTAATTATAGCCCGTAATGCTTCGCGTCTGTCATGTTTCTTGGGGGTAGTTTCCTGGGGGTGATTTTCACCCCCTCCTTGTCTTGACATCTGGTGGCTGATATTAGCTCACAAGTTTTAAACTTCTTTCGGAGTACCAAAGGGGTAGTTTTTAGGGGGTGGTTTTTCCCACCCCCTATGTTTGATGTATAGGGGTAGTAGCTGGCACTTCCTACTGTTGGTTTTGATGGAAAACTTGAAAGTTTTCTGAAATAAAAGTACTGGTAACTGTTCACTGCTATGGTACTTCCATAAAAACTTGTTTTTGGAATCTTGCACAAAAAATTGTTTTGCAGTTTAGCACAGAGCGATAAAATGCGCGACTTGTTCGAACGGCTGTTCGAACTTGCTAATCTTAGTTGGCGCTTTCAAACTATATCATATGAAATCAAGTTTGACCTTTGTCAAAGGTTAGACACTTGTCAATCTGTTATTAAAAAAACCACAATAAAATGAAGTTCACTAATAAAGAATACGGTGATATTGTTTATGTGTATGGGTTTAACATAATAATTATTAAGCATGTGCACCAAAGTGTCTAACTTTTGACAACGGTCAAACTTGATTTTTTATGACGTAATAGTTTGAAAGCGCCAACTAAGATTAGCGACACCCACAATGTGATCAAAATTTTTTTTTCCAAAACTTTATAGTGAAATATCTTGGAAACGAAGGAAAATTTGCAAAAAAGTATTCTTGGGTTTCAATTCAGAAGTAAAAAATTAATTCGGGCCTTCATTTTTCGCCTCGACTTACCAATCACCCTGTATACTATAACCTAATATATATATATATATATATATATATATATATATATATATATATATATATATATATATATATATATATATATATATATATATATATATATATATATATATATATATATATATATATATATATATATATATATATATATATATATATATATATAATATAATATATATATATATATATATATATATATATATATATATATATATATATATTATATATAATACATAATTTATTTTTTAATTAAATTTTAATATTTTATATTAAAAATTTTAAAAAATATAATAATTTATATTTTAATAATTATTTTTTTATTAATTTATATTGTATGGCTTTTAAAATTGATTAATTGAAAAAATTTGCAAAATTGCTTTTTAATTTAACTACCTGTTTTGAAAAAAATTTTGCTCTTTTTTAACTAGCCAAAGACCCACGAAACCTTACTAAACCATTTATTTTTTTATTTTAAACCCTTTTTTATTTGACCGGGTTAATTTTTCAAACCTAAACTGAATTCTGGTCCCAAATTTTTTTGTTTTATTTTTGGGAAAAATTTAAATTTTTCTTTTAAGGTTCTATTAAAATTAGGGGATTAACTTTTTTTTTAAAAAGGTAAAGGAATAAATTTTTCAAACAAAAACATAGCGCAAAAATTTTTAACTTGCAAATATAATATTTATTCTCAAATAGAAAAATTTTTTATCTTACCTCAATAAATTATTAAAAATTTTTTTCTGTTTTTTTTTCCCGATAGTTTTTCCCTGTTTTCTATTATTTTTTTTAAGGGGTTTTTAAATGTTTTACACATTTTTTTTTACTTTTTTTATTTTTAACTTTTTTGATTTGCTTTTGTAAAAATTTTAATACCCTTGTATTTTCTTATTTAATGCCTTTTCTTTTTTTAAATTAATTGCGAATTAATAAATTTTTAATTTAATCAAAATTTCAAAAAATGGGGTTTTTTAAAAAACTCTCTAAAAACCCTTTTTTTTCCCCAATATAATAATGCAAAAAATTTTAATTTAGATTTTTTTAACAATAAACAAAGACGCAGGGATTTTTAAAAATAAGGTTTTTGGGACAACCCAAAAGAATTGTTAAAAAAAAGAACTTAAAAATTTTAATTTTCATTTTTAGGACTAAAACAAAACCTTTTAAATTTTTTTTTAAAATCACAACTTTTAAAAATTTAAATTTTTATTCAAAGGTATTTTTTACCGGGCAAAAACAGTTTTTGCCCCTTGCTGATTGTTGTCTTGCAGGGCAGCAACAATTCAGCAGCGGGCGTAAAAGTACTGTTTTACGCCCTTGGTACAAAGATACCTATTTTTGAACTTCTAAAAATTTATTTAAACTGAGGGTGTGGATTTTAAACGAGATAATTAAATTCAAAAATTTCACATGCGTCTGTTGTTTCTATGCGCTGCGCTGTAGCGATGCACTCTATTTCGGTAAGTTCTCAACTACTCTGTTACAAATATCTATACAGGGTGTCCCACCTCTATTTATACACTAAATATCCCTGCTCTTGTATATGATACAAAAAAAAATCTAAAATAAAAAATGTGTGTTTGGTTACGCTTATTTTATTAACAGTATTGGTAAATATACAGAGTTTTCATTGTTAAGTATGTTTTTTTTTTAAATGAAACGCCCTATATATTTAGCCAAATTTTGCAGTTCTACATTAAAAATGTATATTACACTTACGTCAATTATTTATTTATTTACTTATGAATAACGGGGATACAAAAGGTACGTAAGTACCCACTAGGGTATCCACAAATTTACACTATTAAGCATTTCTTATAAAATGTATACAAAATAAAAACTAATGCTAAAGACTACAAATGTGGTAAAAACATTTAAAAACCCATTTAAACAAAAAATCAAAAGAAAACAGAAGGCAAAGTACAGAAAATCACCTCTATGGGTTTAAATATTTTTTAATATAGCTTTTATTTGAGGTAATGACATTAAAAAATTATCTATTTGATCGGCACACATAACACTATTTTTTATTTTTCTGCAGAGAGGTAAATTCTGACCCGTACTTGTGTTTTTGAACGGTAGAAAAAATCATTCATTTACCTTTAGAGACCTCTGGGGAGCATTAAGATATATTTTTTGCAGTATGCAAGGACACTGTATGATATTATTTAATATTTTATACAAAAATATAACATCGAAGGCAAATCTGCGGTTACACAGTGACTTCAGATAAAAATGAGTTCGTGCAAGAGTGATATCGTCTGTGTCGATAATAAAATTTTGTTTAGACGCAATAAATTTTATAAATTTGTTTTGTATCCTTTCAAGCCTTTCAGTATGTGTGCTCTGTCTAGGGTTCCAAATAACAGCAGCAAAATTTAATTTACTTAAAACAAAAGAGCTATATAAATAAATAATTGGCTTAATATTTGGCAAACTTGTACTTTCTAATTACATAACCAGCATTCTTAAAGCCGAACTTACAACTGCATCAACATTCAAGTCAAAAATAAGCTTGGAATCTAAAATGACTCCCAAATCTCGAATGTTATCCACCTTTTTTAACAGGACATTCTTTAAGTGATAAACATGATTAAACCGAGTTTAATTACGAGAAAATAAAATTGATGTGCATTTATCCAAATTAAAAAATAGGCTATTTTGATCACAATATCTACTCAAGCGATTTAAATCGCTTTTCAATTTACTGCAGTCGCTTAGACTTGAGATGGAAGAATATAGTACCTTCAAATCATCAGCATAAAGTAAGTAGTCACAGTTCTGAAAACAATATTTTATATTATCAAGGTAAATAGGTAGTAGTAAAAAGTCATAGTGTGCTTTGAGCTAAAGGAATACGTTTCTTAGCAACCAAGCAGAGTCATTTAAAAGTCAATCAATGTGATTTTGTAAAAGTGTATATCAAACTACACCTAATATATTATGTATTTTTCCAAAATTTCCAAACATAATGCGAAAATTTTTTAAAATTAAATACATATTAAAAAAGAGTTAAAGTCATGTCAAAAGAATTTAGGCAAAGGTATTACGAAGAGAGACCTGCGTGGAGTAGACTGATTGTTAAGTTAGAGAATGTACCTGTCGATAAACACTATAAGAACTCTATTTTTATTAGAGAAAGGGACTTAAAATTGTATTACCAATCAAGAGAACCTGAGTATGTTCCACAAAGAAGACTAAAAGTAAGTTTTAGATCTTTTTAAAAACATACACTTTTATAAATATACTAGTACTGTCTACAGTGATTTCATACATTTAAATATGCACTATAGTAATAAATTTAAATTTTGTCATCCAATTTGTAAGTCGGTTTGTCGGCGGCCATTTTAATTTGACATTGACGAAAGCAAAAACAATTGAACCAAAATGTATCGCGTTGGCGTTGGTCCAAAAAGTCAGTAGCAAGTCATCGTTGACGGTTTTGTGTTGTTCTTAAATTAAAATGACCGAAAGTCCGATTATATACAGAACTTACGAACGCAATAAATCATGTTACAATTACCATTTCGTCAGAAATATTTTAAAGTGGGGTTTATACTAGGTTTTAAGTGAAAAAGGCATGGTTACTATTACCGACAAAATTTACAGTTATATTAGGGAAATTACCTAAAATGACTATAAACAGGGCCTTGAGTGAAATTATCATTGGTAATATTACCGGTTATATTATCCAAATCCAATGGCGATACTAAAACCTTTTGAATTTTCTTGTCTAAAAAGGTTACAAATAAGATACGTTGCGATTGTGGATAAAAATAGCGCTCGCGTCTAGCTACACCCCCGCTGGCGAGCCTCTTGACAGAATATAACCTAAAAAATTAAATTTTAATGTGAAAAGTAAGAATTTGGGGTCTTTTCTAATACGTCCTTGAATTTTTAAGTCTGAAATATAATTGGGGAAAATAAAAAGCCGCTTTGCTAACCAGAACTAACCATGACCGACTAGAACTTAGGGCTTTTGAATAGGTCTAAATTATTTGTAGAAGTTATAAAAATTTTTTTAACAACGTATTAGAAAAAAACTCGGGAAATAATTACACTTTTAAAAAAACTTATAACTTCTACCATATCAAAAATTATAAAAATTTTGTTAATAACTTCTATGTAGGGATAATTTAGACAAATTCAAAAGCAAGTTTTAGTCGGTCATGGTTAGCAAAGCGGCTTTTTATTTTCCCCAATTATATATCAGACGCAAAAATGCGGAGACGTATTAGAAAAGACCCATAATGTGCTTTTTTACATTAAATGCATTATTTAAAAAAAGCCTTCTTTTCAAATTACGCGCCCAGTCCCTGCATAATAAAGCATGTTTCATGTGTCAACACTGTCAAGAAGCTCGCCAGCGGGGGTGTCGCTAGATGCGAGTGAAATAGCGCAGGCTTTTAAAGCCCAGTTTTTTGCTCAATAACATATTAAAAAGAAAAACTTATCTATTTTGAGGCTCACAATAAATTCGGCAGCAACTTGGGTTTCCAAAAGGGATAAACAATTGTGCTGAACTTCGAGCATATACCTACCTAGACCTTGTGCTTGGCCGTGCGAACAAGTGTGCGAGAGAGAAAGAAAACATGAGTACAGCCTTTATCTCTCGCTCCGCGTGCTGATATTGTTCGGCGAGTCGCCGATCAGTAACATACAAATAACAACTTTCTCTGAATTACCTCCCAAACGTCTAGTTATGTCATCTGACTGAGTCTGCCCAGTCCTATTAACTCCTTCGAGCTAGCAGATCGCCCGAAATAGAAAAAAAAGAACAACTCCCAAAAAAGTCCCCAAAAATTAAAACAATTTTTTACGTTTCAATGGCAAGTCTGCCATCGTTTTCAAGATTATAAGCAAGTATAAACACCTTACAAAAAAATTAATAATAATTTAAATTAAAATTAGTAAAATTATGGTAAAAAATTATAGATATTCTAAGATCGCTTTCAGAATTTATGACGTAATGTTATATAGTATAATAGTATATAGTATAATTTCTTCTCTGGCAGCTCCCAACAGAGCAACAGGTATGCAACTTTCATGCTTCTATTTACAGTTTAACTAGAGAGGCCCTAAAATTTCCGCTTTCTTCGTTCCTTCATCCCTAGAGTGTCTAGGCAATGGAACCTGCTACCCGCAGAAGTTTTTTCTTTTCCTTCCAGTCTACAAATATTTATGTTCTTTGTGAAAAAACTCCCTTTCACCACAATAATTAAGACACCAATGGTACGTTAGTACTTAGGCATTATCCTTCGTGGACTGTTCAAATAAGGTTTATATATATATATATATATATATATATATATATATATATATATATATATATATATATATATATATATATATATATATATATATATATATATATATATATATATATATATATATATATATATATATATATATATATATATATATATATATATATAATGCAATAATATATAGAGTGTTCCATTAAAAATAAGGAAGTTAGCATCGACTTCGGTACAACCGGAAGTGCCACATCTTGAAAATATTTACATTCTCTCATCCATGTTAGTAAATATTTATTTCAAAACTTTTCCCGACAATAATTTTGACAAATCGAGCTGGTTCTCGTGAGAAACTTTATATATATATATATATATATATATATATTATATATATATAATATATATATATATATATATATATATATATATATATATATATACAGGTATCTCACGACAACGAGGGTCATTTTTCAAAAACTTACAACGGAAAATTTTGGAAATTTAGTAGTTTACTAACATCGATGAAGAACTTGTCAAAATATTTTCAAATGTGCATTCCGGTTGTACCGGAAGTCGATCTAACTTCCTTATTTTTAATGGAACACTCTATATATTATTGCATTTTTGAATTCCCCAGAAAATTCTAGATATATTTCGTGTACAATATGCTATACCTAAGTCTAAACGTTTTCGACATATCCTGAATTTTATGTCAAAAATGACGTTTGCAGACCCCAAAATAGGGAGAAATTTTTCCTATACGGCATACTCTATTATTTAATTTGAGTTAAAATCCTTGTGAAAAGAGGCCGAATTTTGTATATTGAGTGGCTATTTTGGGTGTAAACTAATACAGGGTGACTAAAAATTAAGTACAAAAATTAACTGATAAAGATCGTAAAAAGTCAATTTTTCAAATGGAAACCCCCTACTTTTATATTTTTATCGTATTTAGCAATAAAAAATAAGGTAACTTTGTATTAAGTGGTCTATTTCGAAAATGTATAGTTTTCGAAATAATTGACAATTTAACATTTTGTATGGTAATAGCACTTTTACGGATCTTTAATTTTGTTATTAGTGGGCAATGACGGCGGAACGCAGCGAAAAAAAGACAATCGGACGTAGAAACATCACTATTTAGATTTGGCAATTAGTTGTTATTAGATATCAATAATGCCGGGTCGTTTAAACTACACGCACGAAGATTATTTAAATTTGTTTATTATCTTTATTTTATTATTATTTTATATGAGGAACCATAAAAAATATCGTGTATTTTACTCCAACAACAACACAAGAAGATTGTATGGCAAGGTTAAGGGACGCATTCGGAAGTTTGTCTCAAGATTCCATTAGAACAGCCACTAATAAAGAACTTATTCTAAGATGCGAAAAATGTTTAGAGGTTCAATGTGGACATTTTAAACATTTACTAAAATAATTGTTTTTTTTCAATGCATGGTTATTGCTGGTATAAATATTCTTTTTTTAGTTTTTGCTTTAACAGTGCCGTAATTTTTACATTCACCGTAGATAATAAACAAATTTAAATAATCTTCGTGCGTGTAGTTTAAACGACCCGGCATAATGGATACCTAATAACAACTATTTGCCAAATCTAAATAGTGACGTTTCTACGTCCGATTGTCTTTTTTTCGCCGTCATGGCCCACTAATAACAAAATTAAAGAGCCGTATAGCACTTTTACCATACAAAATGTTAAATTGTCAATTATTTCGAAAACTATACATTTTCGGAATAGACCACTTAATACAAAGTTACCTTATTTTTTTAATGATAAATACGATAAAAATATAAAAGTAGGGGGTTTCTATTTAAAAAAAAGTGACTTTTTACGATTTTTATCAGTTAATATTTGTACTTAATTTTTAGTCACCCTGTATTAGTTTACACCCAAAATATCCACCTAATATACAAGATTGGGCCTCTTTTCAATGGAATTCAACTCAAATTAAATAATAGAATATGCCGTATAGATATATATATTAATAAAATATATATATATATATATATATATATATATATATATATATATATATATATATATATAATATATATATATATATATATATATATATATATATATATATATATATATATATATATATATATATATATTATGTATATCCTATATATTTCTCCTTATTTTGGGGTCTGCAAACGTCATTTTTGACATAAAATTCAAGATATGTTGAAAACGGTTAGACTTAGGTATAGCATGTTGTTTACAAAATATATCTAGAATTTCCTGGGAAATTCAAAAATGCAATAATATATAGGGTGTTCTATTAAAAATAAGGAAGATAGCATCGACTTCCGGTACAACCGGAAGTGCCACCATCTTGAAAATATTTTAGACGAGTTGTCTCATCGATATTAGTAAACTACCAAATTTTCAAAATTTTCCGTTGATATATATAATCGAAACAAATTTTTTAGTAAAATCTTAAGAGTATCTGAAAATCATATTTTCGTTGCAATTAAAGGACACCTGTAAAAAATTTCGCCCTTTTTGTGTGAGAGCCAGTCCGTTTCTAACTTCCTGAAAGAAGTCATTGTAATGCTGATTTACCGATAATAATCCCCTCAAGAAAATCCTAAAATTTTATTGAATTATACAGAGTGGTTTAAAAGTTAAATCCAAGAATGCAAATTGTCGAGTTAATCTTTGCGACCCTGTTCTCCGTTAGGGGGCGCTGTAGGAAAAAATTATAAGCTCCCAAAAGTTTGCCCCGAATTTACCGCACACCCTGTATGTCGCGTTTTTTTTAGTGGCCCCGTGTTCGATTTTAATATATAGGCCAGTAAATGAAGGGACAAAGCAGTAAATAAATCTGTACAGGGTCTTTAATTATATTTACGTGGCTTCTGAGGCCTTTATTGGAAAAAACAGAAAAAAATGTTTTATATAAAAATTGTAGGATTTTTTTCATTTTATCTTTTGAAATTATCAGTACAAAAATATTGCAATAAAAAAATGGTAAAATATAGGCAACTTCAACTTTTTTTAAATGAAACACCCTGTATTTTATGCGCTACAACGAAAGATCTTTTTTCTGATTTCAAATGTATATATATATATATATATATATATATAAAAATATATATATATATATATATATATATATATATATATATATATATATATATATATATATATATATATATATATATATATATATATATATATATATATATATATATATATATATATATATAAATATTTATAAATTCTTGGAGATTCGGTCCAGTTCTGAAGTAAAACTCTTTTTTTACTAAACGCCGAGCTTTCGGAAATTTATTTTTTCCTTTTTCAAGGGTGCAAAGTGAGTTTTCTTAAGGCTAGAGTCATTATAAGAAACATAATCAATTTATTGTTTTACATCTTAGTGCTCATAATTTTTGAATTTAAATTTTTTTAACATTTATACATTCTCGTGTTTTCTAGAACATCTTGAAACATACTGTATGTTTCAAGATGTTCTAAACCAAATTATAAATTTAAAAAATTCAAATTATAATAAGTAAACTAAATTGATTATGTTTCAATGACTCTAGCCTTAAAAAAACTCACCTTAAAAGAAAAATAATTGAAAGCTCGGCGTTTTAAAAAAGTTCGCGGCCCTGGACCGAATCAAGAATTTAAGAATCTTTTGTATTCAACTAGTCGGTCAAGACTACCCTTCCACTTTTATATATAATATATATATATATATATATATATATATATATATATATATATATATATATATATATATATATATATATATATATATATATATATATATATATATATATATATATATATATATATATATATATATATATATATATATATTATATAGGGTGTCATTGAAATGGTGTAAAAAAAAATTTGGGGGGGGTGATAGTACTCCTAAAAATAGTAAAAAAGTTCCTATAAGTATAGGGCGGAAAATGCATATTAAGGGAGTTAGGGCACTGAAAGGGTGAATTTAAAAAACGGTTTTTTGAAATTATAGGCTTAAAAAACGAGATAAGATTTCGAAAAAATCCTCTGCCATAAATTTGACTCTAAATCAAATGGTGATACTGAAAAATTATTTGGAAAATCGGAAAGGGTAGTTTTTGCAGGGTAGGGGGTTGTTTCGTGAATAACTTTTTCAGGATATTTTTTTCGCAACGTGGGTTCATTTTTTTAAAACGACATACTTTTTCCTACCAAAAAGGTACTTTGTTGCACATCGCCCAGAGCGATGGTTTTCGAGAAAATTGAAGGCAAAGAGTTTGCTCTGATGGGTTGCTTCTTATTGCTTTAAAAAACAGAAATAAACCAAATACTAAATTCCTTATTTAATGCATATTTATTTGATTCATTGAAGGTATGCGGTCTTATCACTTTATTTATTTCGCATGTACCAAAAAACATGTTCTGGTTCTACAATTTTTTGTCAGTTTATTGTTGTTGAAGTGTGCGTAAACGTAAAATTTGACAAATTATGGAATACACTGTGAGTGAATTGACAGATATGCATTTTATTTATGGAAGAGCGAATGGAAACGGTCTTTTAGCTAAACGCTTGTATGTCCAAAAATATCAAATCTAGGGCACCTTCTCACCGGATATTTGCGAGAATTCATCAGCGCCTAAAGATACAGGTTCATTTGAACCTAAAAACCCAAAGACCGTGGCCGTAATTTGACGGTAATACCGATGTTGAGGAGCCTTTTTTAGCACATGTAGAGGAAGATCCGGGGATATCGGTAAGGAGAATTGCAGTGCGGGAAAACCCGAGTCGCCATTCTGTGTGGATGACTCTTCATTCTCAACTCCTGTATCCATATCGCACCCAAAGGGTACAAGCTCTTGCTCCGGAGATATCCCGCTCGAGTCATCTTCTGTCGTTGGTTATTAAGAAAACTGCCAAGAACCCCTTTTTTGGCAAATGTTTTATGCACGGATGAAGCTGGGTTTACAAGAAATGGAATTTTCAATTACCATAATACACATCACTGGTCTGATGAAAATCTTCATGCTGTTGTGGAAAGTCGATACCAAATTCGATTCTCAGTTAACGTTTGGGCGGGAATTTTGGCGATAGACTTATTGGACCTTTTTTCTACCCCTGAGGTAGGTTAATTTTACACCTTTCAAAAAGTCACTTATTTTTATACTAATAAACATTTTAGGTAAATGGTCAAAGTTACCTTAATTTTCTAATACATGATCTACCAGCACTTTTGGAAGAAGTTCCCATAGCACAGAGGCAGATCATATATTTTATGCATGATGGTGCACCAGCTCATTTTCCCGCGGTGAGGAATCATTTAAACCAAAGTTTTTGAGAGGCGTTGGATAGGACGTGGTGGTCCACAAGCTTGGCCAGCAAGATCACCAGATCTTAATCCACTAGATTTCTACTTCTGGGGCCACTTGAAAACTCTGGTTTACTCGTCCCGATTAATACTGAAGAGCAACTACGGCAACGCATTATTGACTGTTCCAATCAAATTCGTACAACACCTGGGATATTCCACAGGGTACGCAGATCGTGGAGAAGAAGAGCAGATGTCTGCATTGAAATGAATGGTGGTCACTTTGAAATTTACTATGAATTAATTAAGGTATGCATTATTTTAATAAGGATTTTGGTATTCAGTTTATTTCGTTTTTTAAAGCAATAAGATGTTTTAAAAATAATGAAATTTTAATTTTCATTATTTTTTGGTTATTTTGAAACGCATAACATTCATAAGTTTATGTTGATTAACCTTAGCAACCCTTAAAATTTTTTAATTTTCTCGAAAACCATCGCTCTGGGCGATGTGCAACAAAAATACCTTTTTGATAGGAAAAAGTATTAGTTCTCAAAAAATGAACCCACGTTGCGAAAAAAATATCCTGAAAAAATTTTTACGAAACAACCCCTACCCTTGCAAAAAAACCTTTCGATTTTTCAAATAATTTTAGTATCACCATTTGATTTAGAGTCAAAATTTAGGGAGATTTTTTTAAATTTTTTGTTTTTAGCCTATAATTTCAAAAACCGTTTTTTAAACATTTAGTCCCTAACCCCTAATATGCATTTTCCGCCCTAAATTATGGAACTTTTTCTATTTTTGGTACTATCACCCCCGAATTTTTTTACACCTTTCAATGACACCCTATATATATATATATATATATATATATATATATATATATATATATATATATATATATATATATATATATATATATATATATATATATATATATATATATATATATATATATATATATAATATATATATATATATATATATATATATATATATATATATATATATATATATATATATATATATATATATATATATATATATATATATATGTCTTGGGCTCGATTTTCGAAATTAGATGAATGGTGAAAAAACCCCATCCCCCCAAAAACTCTATCGGTATCCCCAGATATAGGGCGTTTTTCATTTTTTGGCCATTTTGAAAAAAAATCCGTCCGTCATTTTTGAAAACTTCCCAAAACGGTGTAAACATTCTTAAGGCACTTTTGAGGGAATCCATTGGACTACTCAGATTTTTAAAATTATTTCTAGTTTCGTTGAAAATATATAAAGCTTAGTTTTTTTAAATATAAATCATAGTTGGCCATGATCTCAAAAAATTGCTTATTTTTTAACTCTTTCAATGAAAATTTTTATTATTCATACTTATCTTTAAATTTAGGGAGATATTTCAGTTTTTTAATTTTTGCTATAGTAGGCCATGGAAAAAAATCGGCACTTGTCAGATAAATATTTTATCATTTTTATCAGTAACTGATTGGAACTCTGTTTTATTTGAGAGGATTGCAAAAATGTATGAAAATTACGAGAACGTTGATGTTAAGTGCTATTTCCTGCCTGGTGAAAATTCCGAGGCCGCAAGTGAATTATATTTGAATAGATTTTTTGAACGTCGTCATCCAGATAAAAGACTCTTTCAAGTTCTGAAATCAAATTTAACAAATTACGGAAGTTTCAAGAAGCCGAGGCCAAGAATGTATGCAGTTGATGATGAAAGTGAAATTCAGGAACGAAATATATTAGGTGAGTTTTTAGACCATCCTAACACGTCTCATCGATCTGTAGCTGAGGTAACAGGTGTTGAGAAAACTAAAGTAAAGCACAAATTTAAACCTTACAGAGTAAGAAAAGTTCATCATCTTCAGAATGGGGATTTCCAAAGAAGGGTTACATTTTGTGAGTGGTATGTGAACCAGTGCAGATTGAACAATAACTTCCATATGAACGTTATCTGGACAACTGATTTTTTGAATCAAGAATTTCAAGATTAATGGATTGGTACTAGAGGATCTATACTATGGCCTGCTAGGTCCTGCGACTTACACACCATTAGATTTTTTTTATGGGGAAGATTGAAGGATATAGTTTTTAAAGGAAGAACTATCGAAACACGGGAAGAGTTGCAAGTAGCGACTAGGCAGGCTTTTGGTGCGATTAGACCTGTTGAACTAATAAACGCTTGTAATGCAGTGAATAAAAGGTGTTTATTATGTATTAGGGAAGAAGGAGCCAACGTTGAACATCTACTTTGAATTAAGTTTTTCCATAGGTTCTGGTTTTCATTTAAGCTCGTTTAATTTTGTAGGCCAATTTTTTTATTATAATATTTTCATAAATATAAAGTTTGTAATTTAATTGCATTATTTTTTAGTCTGTGTTTGATAGTTGACATGTTTGCATGGCCTACTTTAGCAAAGATGAAACAACTGGTATGCTGTTTACCTGACTTTGACAAGTGCCGATTTTTTTCCATGGCCTACTATAGCAAAAATTAAAAAACTGAAATATCTCGCTCAATTTCAAAAATAAGTATGAATAATAAAATATTATTGGAAAGAGCAAAAAATAAGCAATTTTTTTGAGATCATGGCCAACTATGATTTATATTAAAAAAAACTAAGCTTTACATATTTTCAACGAAACTAGAAATAATTTTAAAAATCTAAGTAGTCCAATGGATTCCACTCAAAAAAGTGCCTTAAGAATGTTTACACCGTTTTGGAAAGTTTTCAAAAATGACGGAATTACGATTTTTTTTTCAAAATGGCCAAAAAATGAAAAACGCCCTATATCTCGGATACCAATAGAGATTTCGGGATGCGGTTTTCACCATTCATCTGATTTAGAAAATCGAGCAGAAGCCACCTATGTCAATTTTTTTCTATCTGGTCAGTAAATACGAGTTTCCTGTTAAAACAGTCGAAATCGCACCACCCTGTATATGTATACATTTATGATATTTAAATGAACCATTTTTGACATATTTTAGGTTAAATTATTAATAAATTACAAAAAAGTTTCATATTAGTATCAAGAAAGCCATGGAAACAATAAAATTGTTGTTATAATGCTGAATTTGGTGGGGGTTTTCTCTGGACCAATAATGTTTATTTTTGTGACTAAACATTCCTGCTAAAGTGAAGGAAGACTTGTCGGTGAATAAAATTTTATTTAAAAACTTTGGATCCTGCTGCATAAACCTAGCATCCCCTTGCATGTTTTGTTCAGGATGATTCTGAACGGACATAAATTTATAAAGATAAAATTTTTAAAATTTTAAGGTTAAATAAATTTTATAATCTGTTTTATAAGCTCAGATGCCGCATCCGAGATTGATATTTCAGGATTTTCTAAAATTATTAAAAGTAGTTAGTGCTAGTCCAATAGAAAAAGTATAATAGTTATCCTGAAAAAACGAGGATATCCAAAACTTTGTTTTCATTTCGTGCTGTCCTTTCTTCATTTTAAAGCTTTTCGTTAATAAACTTTCTTACTATGTATTTAATAGTCTCTATAGATGACACCGTTGTTAAGGATATAATAAGTAATAAATATATAATATATATATATATATATATATATATATATATATATATATATATATATATATATATATATATATATATATATATATATATATATATATATATATATATATATATATATATATATTAAATAGAAATCTTTTATTGTAGCGCATAATATACAGGGTGTTCCGTTTAAAAAAGTTGAAGCTGCCTATATTTTTCTATTTTTTTATTGCGATATTTTTTTACTGATAATTTCGAAAGATAATATGGAAAAAAACCTACAAATTTTGTATAAAACATTTTTTTCTGTCTTCAAAAATAAAGGCTCCAGAACTCACGTAAATATAATCAAAGGCCCTGTACAGTTTTTCCTTGTGGCGCAATTCTTAGGTCTTCGAGGATGCTTTCGAGCGAAAAAAAGTTTAATACATTAACAGGTAGAAAAGGGCTGAAAATGGCCCCTTAAGGCCCGAAAAATTGGTTTCCCGCTAATATCTGCCAAAATATGCGAATGGGAGAATTTTTGTGTGAACAAAAAATAAAGATCGCCTTGTAATCTACAAAAATGGTCCTTACATTTTTTTTTTAAAAATCGATAGTTTTCGAGATAACGGAAGCTAAAAGTCCCCTCACTTCAGCTGCCCCTTTCCTCTAGAATGCTGTTATCTTCGTGGATTCACTTATAAGCGGGCGGACGAATTGTTCCATTACTCGGGCAATAATGTACATTTTTTAATCATTCAAAATTCATCGGAATGGGAAAACCCGTACCTATCATTGCATGTAAGTTTGCGTCCATTCTGATTTTTCTGGAATATTAAAAGTTTTTTTTCGCAATATTTTGAGAGTATCTCATTAATTTATTGATATTTTGTGAAAAAAAAGTTTCTTATTGACATTTATTTATAATGAGAACTTAGCAAGTGTTCAATGATCCCAGAAAATTTCCTTTACCATCTTTCTTGCGTTTTGATAAAAAATTGTTTGGCCCATCTGCATTTTTTAGCTGTTTCCGGCTATCTATATCCAGTGTGGAATGTTATGGATTTTTCCGGGCCCGTTTTTGCGCAAAATATTGGTGTTGCAGAAAAAATGGTAAGGACCGTTTTTGTAGATTTTTTTGTTTACACAAAAATTCTCTAATTCGCATATTTTGGCAAATATTCGCGGGAAACACATTTTTTGGACTTTGCGGGGCTATTTTCAGCGGGTTCCCACGTCGGAATCGTGATAAACTTTTTTTCGCTTGAAATCATCCTCGTAGACCTAAGAATTGCGCCACAAATAGAAACTGTACAGATTTATTTACAGCTTTGGGTACTTTCAGGTCTTCAGTTACTAGATTAATAATATCTAAAGTAAATCTAACAATAACATTATAATATTAAGCCCAAAACACAATTAAAATACACTTGATTACGGACTACATAACTGATGATTTAAGATATCAACTATTTCACCTTAAAAATGTCCTTGGAATCTCAAATGAGATTATCAAACAACAAAGAATTATAGATTTTAAGTGGGTTATTTATCTACATTAAACTCTAAAAACGTATTTTATAAATATTAACCTTTGCGTACTACTTTCAAAGAAATGAGTAACTCGTTTGTCTCTACCCGCCTAAACATTGCTTAACTATTTTATTGCGGAGACGTCGTCAAAAAAGTGAAGGACCCCCATTTATTTTACATTGGTTTATATTTTTAGAGAGGGAGGTCATGCGTCCACATCGCG
Organism: Listronotus oregonensis; assembly: GCA_019359885.1. NCBI lineage: Eukaryota > Metazoa > Arthropoda > Insecta > Coleoptera > Curculionidae > Listronotus > Listronotus oregonensis. The sequence continues at coordinate 27,898 of JAHBCN010001146.1, forward strand.
GTATGCATGATGAAACAACCATATGAAAGTATTTGAAAGTCTGCCTTAAAGTGTAGTCTTGCTAGCGTGTTTATATTTGTAAGCTGTGTTTGTAGTAAACAAGTTTGTTTTATCAAATTTAATATAGAGTGAAAAAGTTTTTGTGTAGATATGTACTTATTGTGTCCTTTCTATTTTAAGACGTACTAATAAAACATGCAAAAATAAATCGACATGAGTGGTTAAGGTTAAGTGATTTCAGTATTGCTTATAAATGTGTACAAAGGTAAAATCGATGTAAAATAATAGTTCGCGTCATTTGAACTGCTAACGTTAGTGATACTGTATTGATCAGTGTGGCGTGTTTAGTGGGTTGCCTCTATACTGGCGTTCTTAACTGGGCATTTTTATATAATTGCGATTTTCTGCCTCTTAAAGCTATTGTAATAATTATGAAAATACACTATTGTAAGTAAATAAAGTTGAACCTAGTCAAAAGCTTAATAAATTACATTATTGCAAAATAAACAAATATTGCCAAGTTGTATTTTTATTTCTGTTTATTTAAAGCGTGTTGTTAAATTTAGTGGGTAAGTATTTCAAAGATTTTATTTCCTCTCAGTAAATACTGAAGCATCACGAGAAAATTCGTTTTTTCACATACATAACATAGTAATGGCGGATCCGATCTTTAACACGTGATTGGTGGATAGACCAAAATGGTCGTCATTTTTTATATTCTGACATATGCTGCATAAAAGTCAATTTATAAACCTTAAATTCCATCTACCGTTAATTTTTTCGTTGGCAAGTTAAACTTGTAGTGTTTATTATTATTTCATAAGCGACGCTGCCGGTGTCCTTTGCAGTTCAGTTGCTGTTTCGTGTCGTTCAATCTTCAAGTTTTTCCCGTTGGTTATTTGCTGACGTTCATGGATGACCAATAAAATTGCATCTTTAAGTCATGTCTTGGTCATGCGCTGTTGATACAGTACCCAGCAGCAGTAAGGCATAATAGGAGTGAGTCAAAATGCAGGATAATATTTAATATGTTTAGGTTCATTTTGTGACGCCTAAATAACTGTCAACAAACATTAACTAAAGAATATATAAACATGATCAAAGCAAAAAAGAAATTAGTGACCAGTGACAAGGGTGACAATGACAAGGTCCAATACCTAAATTGAATGTTGGGAATGCCAACATCAAGTTCATTAATCGAACAATTTACGACTGATAGTAGCAACATTATAAATTGTATTTCAATCATGTTCTTGTTATAGAAAAATTATTACACTTAATTGGGTATATTCACGTTTATTTGGTGTTTTTTATTGGCGAAAACAGATCCAATGGTCCAGGAAAAATTGATTGTAAAATTATGCCAATAAAACATTATAAGAGGATGATTAGTAATTATTTTACTACCAAAGTAAATGCGGTAATTGTTTCATATCACTGTTTCGGAGGTTTCAAAGGATTTTTAAAAATTTCTTTTACAGGCTATTTATATGGATACAATATAATAATAATCCGGTGGGGGCGCATCAAATATTTGTTTGAATAATTTTTTTTAACAAATATATACTAATCATTAACGTTTTAAATAAAATGTCAATGATACTAATACTTACTTACGGGATGGAAGAGTGAACAGGGGTGCTGGGCGGGGTTAAAGCAGCAATAATCCAACAGGAGATAAAAAGTATTTCACGTCACCCATGGAACTTTTTTTTTATGAACATATAACAAAAACTTGCACAATAATTCATTGTTTATTATCGTACGGGTCCAAACAGGCGCCATTATAATAATATAATATGAAATAAATTGCGCTGTTGCCAAACAGGGACTCAGGGCGAAATTTGAAAAGTAGGCTTTTTCTAAATAATGCATTTAATGTAAAAAAAACAAATAATGGGTCTTTTCTAATACGTCTCCGCATTTTTACGTCTGAAATATAATTGGGGAAAATAAAAAGCCGCTTTGCTAACCAGAACCAACCATGACCGACTAGAACTTAGGGCTTTTGAATTTGTCTAAATTATTTGTGTAGAAGTTATAAACAAAATTTTAACAACGTATGAGAAAATAACTGGGGAATATATAATCACATTTCAAAAAAAATATACCTTCTACCATATTAAAAATTATAAGAAATTTGTTTATAACTTCTATGTAGGAATAATTTAGACAAATTCAAAAGCCCTAAGTTTTAGTCGGTCATGGTTAGTTCTGGTTAGCAAAGCGGCTTTTTATTTTTTCCAATTATGGTTATATATTTGTTAATAAAAAAATATTGAAACATGTTTTTGAAGCTCCCCCACCAGATTATTATTATATTCTACCCATATAAGTAGCCTGTAAAAGAAGTTTTCAAAAATCTTTTAAAATAGCCGAAACAGCTATATGAAACAATTACCGTAGTTGGAGGGTTAATTGCAAATGGTTAGATTGATCTATTTATTTATTTATCAATTTGTCGTATTTTTTTTGTTCAAGTTCCCTTCTATTAGTTGTTACTCTTCTTGTTTATGAGTTTTATAAATTCAGTTTCTTCCTGCTTTATTCTTTATTTTTATCGACTAGATATTTCGAATTAACTGATTATTTTAGCTTAATTTTTGCCCTGCGTTTGGTAGTATAATGCTAACTTTACTTACAATTCCATCATCAGTTTTAAATGACATTTAATGTTTAATGAGTTCCTAAATCTTCAGCGAAAGCAATCTATAAACCTCCGTAACTATAACTAGGAGCACTAAAATTAGTTTAGGCATCCTTGGTTTGTTTTTATTTTGTCAGACCAGCGCATTTCAATGATTCCTTGTCTGTCTCCTTACAGGCATGCACAACTGTGTTATAACGCAAAATGCTAAGCGCATGCACATATGAGAAAAACAAATTTATTGGAATTAAACCGATTTCACAATCACAATTAAGTACGATACCAACTGGCAGAAGGTCCACTTTAACCTTTGTCGACCAAAACTTATTTTCTTGCGTTTTATTATGTACTAGCGTCGTTCACTAACCGTGCGACAGCTTTTTCCTTTATAATTCGTGTTAATATACCGATGGGTGAATTTTCATATTTAGAAGAAGCAAAATTATGGTACGATTCACAATAATTCGTTGATTTCTTGACCGCAATAAAATTTAAATTACAACCTTCAGTGGAAAACCCAACTATAAATATGTTGTCTGACAAATATCTATTATGTAGGCACCGCACCTATTAAAAGGTTACAGGTTCTGATTAACTACTAATATTAATAGTTTAAGTTAGCTATTTTGGATGCTCAATAACACACACGAAAATACCTTGACAAACTCCAGTAGGTACAATAATAAATAAAAAAAAATTAAGTCCGGACCTACATGCGGGTACCCTAAGTATATTGAGTTTTACGACTAACAGTAGCAGGTATAACGAGAAATTAACGAATTATTGTGGAACATACCATACCCATGTAACATAAAGGTTGCTAAAATCTTTTTTAATGCCCAAGCTTAAGAACGTTACGTGTAGATAGATCACTGACTTAGTATTGTGACCAGCAGGTGTAAAAATTACCGAGTTATAATTTTTTTAAATATTTGGAACCAGAGGACTTTAATAATTATTAAAAAGTCAAAAATTAATCTAAAAAAAGTGAAGTTTAAAAAGTGAAAACTAAATTGATATGTGTCCGAGATGCATTATCGAGATGAGGAGTACAATAGTGAACTATTTCGTAATGGAAATTATGATTATGACCAAAGTTACCATATGCAAAGCTATTATGACGAGAGACGCGCGTGGGAGAGACACACAAACGAATTCGATGACGTTTCTTTTGGTAATGAAAGAGAAAGTATGTTAGTGAGAGAAAGAGATGCATTTCTTGTGAGAGAAAACCATTTTGATAGATATTACCGAACTTTTGAGAATGAAACGATTCCACCCTTAGGGGAAGAAATAGATTTTGAACGAAATCAATATATAAACATTAATACAAATATAAGTGGAAGAAATGAAAGAAATGAACAATTATATCATTCTTTTGAAAATGATTTAAATTTACGCAGAGGAAAAGAATGGGACGTGGAGCCATATCACCGATTCTTAAAAGATGATTCAAGTTTTTGTAAAGAAGACGAACATGTAAGTTTTTACCTAAGTACTTTTAAAGTGTTTGTTTATTTGTATTTTTTTATGTGACTTATTACTTCATTTTCTTTATTTGCTATATTGTGATGTTATTGGCTAAAAAACTATAGTTACTCTTATTCTAAAACTAACTATATCTTCTTCCTATTTAGAGTTTTTTTTTGTTTTCTATCATTGTCGATTCCAAAATAATGTTTCTTTTTCAACAAAATTAGGTTTCTAATCTTAAATATATTTTAAATTATCTAATGTCTTCTTTAACTTACATTTAATTTTAAAACTATTAAAACTTCCATAGTGCCAAAAGCGACGTGTTTCTTGAAACCAGCATCACTTCCGTTTCGACTTTTATCAAGTGGCGTTTGGAAGCTCCCTTTTTCGTGGAAATCGACCGCAGTAGCGCGGAAATTCTTGTTTCTGCTCGTAAAACTCGAAGGGGAACTCGCCGCCAATTAATATAAGGGTCTTTCATCTAGGGCTAAACGCTGTGAGTGGTTTAAACCTTAGTTTCTAATGCCTATAAATTTCACGTGGTGCACGAGGTCATCTTCCAATGGTGGAGGATTGGTTGTGCGCGCGGTGTAAAACGTCAGAATGACAGCAAGCTGGTTGTACGCAATGCCAGTAGCAGTTCCTGGTTAGATCACCGTTATTTGTACCTTTCATCGTTTAAGTTACGTACGGGAGGCTACAAAGCTCGACATCCTGATTTTTCATTGACAAAGCCGAAAAACTTATGTTGCGACATCGCAACATATGACTGGAAGGGGAGTGCCTGGCTAAACGGCGCTGGAATATAAAAAGATTGGCAGGCAAGGCCATAATTGGAGTATAATTAAATAGAAACCAGCATCAAGATCGGTATACTAGCTCTTCTACTGTTCACTTATTTTGCCAACTGCAGCTGCACCGGAGTTTAATGACTTGTTGTTTTAGAAATTCGTGATCAAATCTAACACTTAAACAAATGTCCTTGCGTAGCCTATACGGGCATGTATAAATCCTCGGCACTAATTACTAGCGGTGTCCCTTTTTCTTCATCGTGTCAGAGTTATAGAAGCAGTAAAACATGCAGTAACGCCACCAAGGACATCTATAACATAATGTGATATAAAATTTAAAGATGTGTTTTGGTTAGTTTTGGTTAGTACACGTATTTCTTCCTACATTTTTTTTTTTTTAATAAATATGAGCCAAATGTAACATTTTGTAATGCAGCCAAAATAAATTAAGATTGGCGTTAGCAAAAACAAATAAATACTGATGTGTCCAATTGGTAAAAAAAATGAGTAAACATTAGTACAGATTCAAACCAACAGAACTAACTTAGCTTGATGTTGCCCAATAGCACAAGTTTAATAAGAAGTGTTGTTTTAACTCGACAAGATCGTAACCATTACAATAAAAAAATATAGAAAAAAACAGTTACAGTAAACAAGTATTGTATTTAACAAACGTCAATTTTGGGTTAAGCATCGGACATTGCTTTCTTTTCTTTATACTAGTTGTTACCAAGGTCGATACGTATCTTAATTATCTGTATATCAGGGTTGATAACTGGTTTTATCTTTAGTAAACCAACGTTCGAAGCACCGCCCATTTTCCCATTGCCCGAAGGTAGGGGAAAGCTCATAAATCCTATGTTAATAATATTTTAATTGTTTTTTATTTAAAGTATATTTCCATAAGCTTGGGTAACAGTTAGGCACAAAAAGCCCATGAGGCTGCGCTGCCTCCGGTAGTTAATCAAGACGGATCCCAGGGAAGAAGAAGAAGAAGAACAGTTGGCAGTAGCTACATCTTCAATAATCGGACAAAAGATGTCAGGGTATCTATCGGAAAATGTATTATTTTTTGGACTTAAATCAAGGACCAAATACGTAGATCTGGTCTGTTTTATATTAATCTGTCTCGTTATTAGATAACCACTGACATAAAATATTAACCTAAAAATTTCAATATAATATGCAAGGCATAATATTGCTTTCGTAAAGTAAGTACGCGTTTTGGAAGCTACAAAACTTTTTTGGGAAACCAACGCTGTGTGCGCGGTAAAACCTTTTTTTAACTTCTCAAGAGACTTCTCAGGGCCAACGAGAAGGTTACCATGCAATTTAGAAGTGTTTTTGATCTTTGTGGCTCGGTGGGATTACCGCTCTTTCCCACATTTGATAACGTGGCCGTGTGGTGGTTAAGAATATATATTCTGTTAAATAGTACGAGGCCCTGGAAGAAATTGGTTCCATCCACCTCGCCGATAAAAAAAAATGTTGAATATCTAGGTGCATAGGCTTGTCTTACTGGATATTTACTCCACAACCATTAAAAACTGAATATGCCGAGAATCCCTTAGCTGGTGGTTACAGATGTGATAAGGGCAACGGAGGCGAAAAAAAAACATTAAATCCTCACGACGTTTACCTCAGATCTGCTGAATGACAGTAGAAAGGCAGTAAGGATAGTGGTAGGACAACCTACTACCTCTGTAAGCTAAATAAACACATGGATAAAATGTCTGGCAAAAGACAGGCTATGCGGATTCTGTCAGAAGAAGGAAGAAATACCCGACCATGTGTCGTGCTAATGTGAGAAAAGCAATGCAGATTTGTAAGGCTTGGCGAAGAAAAGTCAAAGCCCCGTAACAGTCTCAATGTGGGTCAGTTAAGGAGCCCCCACCCCACAAAGAAAAGAACAATGTGTAATGCAGAGTAACTAAAAAGAAATATTAAGAAAAACTAAAGTAAAAGATATTTTCTATGAAGGGAGATTCAGAGTTATTCTTGTGGGTAAATATTTATAATTATCTTATGTAAAAACTACTTGATAAGAACGTAAAATTATATAAGATAGTCAACTTAATTGGACGACTTTATAATTTGAGTTGCGAAATCTCGTAATTTGAATACTATAAATGTGCTTTCGGTTATTGTGTTATTTGTGTCAAAATTCATGAAAATGGCGCATCTTAGTACCAACTTAGAATTATTGAACAAAGCATGACCTAAACCCGTGTGACGTGTAAAGTTTTTTTTTTAAACATACAGACACAGAATACTTTGAGCATTTTTAGAATAGCTGAATGTTGGTACCTCAAAATTTTGATTTTATAAAAAGTCTTTAAATCATATTTTCTGTACAGGGTTATTCAGCGAGGATTAGACTTTAACTGTACTTATAAAAAAAAATGAAATAGCCATCTTATCTTATACAATTTGAATGGGTGTCAATTATAAGTAAAAATTGAAATTAGTTTAGTTTTAAAATTTTTATGGAAGTAATAAAACATTTTATTTTCAAAAAAATATTTTTTTTTGATGGCCACATGTTCTGGATCGATTTCTTTCTCCAACTCTTTGTTGATCTGCATATCTGCGTTATCATTTAGCCGGATTTTTTAAAGTCTTACATTGTACTTCTAGAAGCATAATAATTTTTTATAGATAAGTTTTAAATCACCCTGTGTATATCATATTAAAAGCAAATTTAAAGGATCAGACACTGTAAATGTAAACATAAATTAATAAGAAATATTTCTAAGAAGGGATTAATGTTTGTTAGTTGGCCTTGCATGTTGCACTGATAATGGTATAGTAGGTGGGCCATGACCTTTACGGTTACTAAAAGTGCAGTTTAATATTTTATCTTGCATTTTGAAAGTAGCTTTTGTGTGTGCGCTTGTATTTAGAAATGAGAATGAAAAGAAGACTGTAATTTCAAGAAAACTTAAACTTTTGTTACTAGAAAAAAAATATATAAATAAAAAGGTTCAAAATAATATTTAAAAAAAAAGTGAATGGGAAAGATACAACTTTAAAGAACCATAACTTGTTAGAGAAATGTATTATTACAACCAGTGCAATACATATCCGGGCAACAGGTACGACGCGGGATGGTACCCGCAGACAAGTACCTTTAATAAAACGTGCGTGCCAGAGACAGAAAATATTTTTAAGCACCAAGATGTTTTGTTGGAAAGAGAAAGAAGTGCGTGTAGTTCTGTTAGAGGAAGTCACTTATTGGGGCAGGGACGGGGTCGTCGAACAGGGCATCGTCCGTTTGGATTTTATCAGGTGTTACAAGAAAATAACGATCACGTAAGTTTTTTGCTTTTGAAATAGGTACATTATTTTTCATTTACCTTCTCTGGCGATAGGTTGTAATGGCGTGGAGTGCCGGAGCTATTTATCTTGACTATACCTAAAGTTCAAAATTTCTGTCAGTGACTCATTTAATACCGGCCACCCAACCGACTAAGTGGCTGAATAAAAATCTATCACTAGTAAATTATTTTTAAGCCAATGATATACTTTTCCGCTCAAATAACAGTGAACCGGCCAAAATTTTCATCGCCACGTTGTCATAATTCGCGAGAATAAGTTACCAGCCAGCGATCGCATTTAAAATAGCACGCCAATATGTATTGAAATCATTGTTATCGAGAAGACAATCAATGTGGCAACACACATTCCTTAGTTTACAACTTGACCAGACTTGAAAATAGGCATATCGACAGGGTTTTCGTGCTGTTCGATGATTTTATTTAGTTATTATTGATTATGGACAGATTTTGTGAGTTTAAATTTTAATTGCTATACAGGGTATTTTCTAGTTTTCGTAGTATATAGATATTGTTTTGTGCCAATTTTATTATAGTTTATCTTATTTAGTGTATATGTTAGGCGCAAAGCCCGAAAACGGACTGCATTTTGCCAAAGTCCGAAATATCGGTTTTCGGCCATTTAACGTAGACCAGAACGCGTTTTGGACCTTTTGCAATTGCCAGAATGCGTCTAGCATACAAACAAGCCGTCCAAAAACAGATTTTGTGCATGTTTCAAAATAAAAACCGCTTTGCTTATTAGAACTAACCATGACCGCCTGGAACTTCGGGCTTTTGAATTTGTCTTAATTATTTGTAGAAGTTATATTTTTTTTTACAATGTATTAGAAAGAACCCGGGGAATATATAATTACACTTTTAAAAAAATATAACTTCTATCATATCAAAAATTATAAAAATTTTGTTAATAACTTCTATGTAGGGATAATTTAAACAAATTCAAAAGCCTCAAGTTCTAGTCGGTCATGGTTAGTTCTGGTTTTTTATTTTGAAACACGCGTTCTGGTCTACCCTAAACGGCCGAAAAGCGGTATTTCGGACATTGGCAAAATGCTGTCGACCAGAACGGGGTTTGGCCACTTTTTCCGTCCATTGGCCGTTTTTACACATATATATATATATATATATATATATATATATATATATATATATATATATATATATATATATATATATATATATATATATATATATATATATATATATATATATATATATATATATATATATATATATATATATATATATATATATATATATATATATATATATATATATATATATATATATATATATATATATATGAGTACATATGATATCACTATACCCAGAATTTCACCTTATTTTTCAATTGAATGAAAACATATGGTTTTCAAATTTTGGGAGGACATATTATATTATAAGATGCCGATTTTGGATATCATAACGTGTGCCTATTACTTCCGGTTTAACCGGAAACGACATCAACTTTGATTCTTTTAATGGAACACCCTGTATATCTTTCGGAATTTGAATTCTACGGATTATTTCTGATATAAAATCTATATTATGTTCTATACCTATATCTGTTAGTTTTTGAGAAAATGGCGATTAAAGATGTCCAAACTACCGCATATTATGCAGTTTCATGGGAAAACAAATGAATGTTATTAAAAATTTTTATCCTTAATTTCATTTTTTCTGAAGGCTTTATCTGTAAAAGTCATAATAAAACTACTTCCGGCATTACCGGAAGTGCTGCGAAAATTGACTTTTCTAATAATGTTACTTCAGAAATGTTAATGCAACACCCTGTATATTTTTTAAAATTTGGATTCTATAGGTGATTCTTGATATAAAATCTGTATTATATCCTATACCTATCTTTATTAGTTTTTGAGAAAACGCGATTGAAGATGGTCCAAACGACCGCACATTATGCAGTTATGGAAAGACAATGTTCTCAAAAAGTTACAAGGCTTGATATGGTATACAGGCTGTATATCAGAATGACTCAAATCAATTTTAAGAATATACAGGGTGTTGCATTACTTGAAGTAACATTAAGGAAAGGTAATTTTTGCAACTCCGTAAAGCCGAAGTAGTTTTATTATGACCTCACAGATAAGTATTCAGAAGAATTAAATCTAACATATAATTTTTTATACATGCCCAATAAAACTCATAATGTCGTAGTTTGACATCCTTAATCGCCATTTTCTCAAAACTATCAGAGATAGGTATAGATTATATAGATTTTATATCAGAAATTATCCGAAAAACCAAATTTCGAAAAATATACAGGTGCCATTAAAAATCTTGATGTCGTTTGGTTGAACCGAAGTGATGAGCACATGTTATAATATCCAAAATCGGCATCTTATGACATAATATGTAATTCTAAAATTTCAAAGAATGTTTTCATTTAAAAAAATTAAGGGCTGGGTAGTGATTTCGTTGTCACCGATATATATATATATATATATATATATATATATATATATATATAATATATATATATATAAAGATTTAGTGTTGTAATGTGGTTTTATTTCAGTAAACTATGAATATTAACCAACCTTCAACTACTAGTAATCCGCCTACAAAAAAAACATAGTTAACGTTAAAAGAACGAATAATGGTTAAAAAGGTTTACCATGGGATTCGGAAACGATATCCGTATTTCAAAAGAATAATATTTTTTTTAAATTATATTTTACGACATATTCCCTTAAATTCTGTCATTTGCACGAAATCATATTTAAAAAACTCATTCTATTTTTATATTAATAATTAAAAAAAAAATCATTTAAAAAGTACGGAAAAAACCTTAATATTCAATAAAAAGTAGGTAACAACGTTCAAGTCCGAATCAACTCGAAATTCTAAAAATGTTGACCTGTTGCCCAGTTGTAATAGTTTTCTTTATGACATTGTTTCAATATCTTATTTAATATTGAATTTGCAAGATCGGTGGTGAATTGGCAAGTCGGTGTAACTTGGATTGTCTATCGTTTTTACGTCTTTTTTAATTTATGTTAAGACTGAAATTTTATTATTTTTTTATGTATAGCAAAATAAAATCGGAGAAGATAAAATAAAAATAAAAAATGTATTTTTTTGGAAAAACTATGAGAAATCGCCAAAAAAACTCAAATTTGTGTTCTATGACCTTAAAATAGGAGATGTGCAAAATTTAGTAAAAAAATTACGTTTTTCATTGATCTGAATAATATCCAAAATAATAAAAGCTTGTTACTAATTTAAAGGGTTGATGAAAATGTGAGAAAATAACTTTTGCTTGTTTAAAATATATTCATGTTTTTACGAAATTTTATCATTTATTTTCTAAAATGCACACGCCACTGGAATTGATTCCCCTGACGCCACATAACCCGGGGCGCTCTAAAGTCGAGCGATGCGTCATTGACAGAAATTTTGGACTTGAAGTATAAAGGTAGTTTTTGCACCCTCCAATGTACCAGTACGTGTTTTTGTTTAAAAATATATTATTGAAATGCAGAGTAAAATTTTACTTATCGGGAAACAAGCCGATTTTGGTGTTTTTTGGGGGTGATCACGAATCTTAAATCATTTTTTTCGGCAATGTCTGATTTTTGAATTAGGCTTTCAAGTAGACTTACCTTAAAATAAACACCCTTTCCTAAAATTCCTCATTCTGAAAACTTACTACAATTATTACTTATTACATATTAAACAAATACACTAAAAATTACAATATTTTAATGACTATTTTTGGTAAAAAGCACCTCAAGTAAATCCAGCTTTTCCTTTTTGACATTTTACTTAATTATGAATTAGGCAACCATTTATACAACACATACCTACCAACAACGTAAAAAAACTATATTCATTTGCGGTGTTTTTTACTAAAACAAAGTAATTAATATGTAAGTGCCCAATCAGTTTCAGTGCCGTATCTAGGTATTCGCGTAAACGCGGATTCCGGGGGTTATTCCCCGGAAATTTTACAAAATGAAAGTGCAAAGTTTTAGGTTTTTGAACAGAGAATTTTGTTTCTTTAAAAGACCAATTTTGTGGTGAAATTTGTGTCAAATTCTTTATTTTCTTTATATGAAAAACGTATCATTTATACTTTAATAAATTAAATAATATGCGACAATAAAAAGAAGTAAAGCTGTCCCCTCCCCCTATGTATAAAATACCAATTTTATACATAGGGGAAGAACCTGCAGACTGAATATTAAAAAAATTTAAAGAGTTACATTCTTGTTGTAGGTATTAGAATAAATTGATATTTTATTATCAATTCAAACATTTTTAATAAAAATAATTAAATTAAGAATCTAAGTTATTTTTTTAAAAATTGTTCTGTTGTAATTTATTTATTTGATTAATTTTGCCAATAAAAAATAATAATATGACTACGGTACTGACAACTGATGAAAAAAAATATTTTTCAAAGCCGATTTTCCGCCCCTCAGGTAGCTGCGTCCTTGGCGGGTGCCCTTTCGCCAACGCCTAAATATGGCCCTGATCAGTGTACGTTCCCATTTGATATTAATCACTTTCAAGAAGGAGGAATTTTAGGAAATTTTGTCTTTTTTAAGGTAATTTCACTTGGAGGCCTCGTAATTTAAAAACCAGGTGTTGCCGGAAAAAAATGATTTTAGGTTCATGGTCAGCGCCGCAAAGAACCCCCCTATGCAAAAAATCATAAAAATCAGGGTCGTGTCCGATAAGTAAAATGTTAACACGTGCAGTTTTTAACTAAAAATACAGGGTGGCCGTCCATATTTTGACCCATTTTGATCGCGAATAACTTTTGAACAAATAAAGATATCAAGATGCGGTTTTCGCAAATATACTTATATTTCTTTAAAGTTTATTCTCGTATCTTTACCATTTTTATGTGACATTCCATTAGCTCAAAAAAAAATGGCCGATTTTCCGATATAGGACAACTTTGTTATTTTAAATGCAACACCCTGTATATGTTTCAAAATTTTTAAAATTTAATCTTTCCCCTTTAAAAAAATGTAACACAAGCTATGGTTATCTTAAAAAATAACGAATTTATTGACCTCCAAAGAATTGACTGTATGTCGAATAGGAATATTATTTTAAAAGGATTTTTTGAAAAGTCGCCTGTGAAAACAAAGTTATCTCGTTTCCATAACAGCAACAAGCCTCATTGTCAGCCATTGTTGGTCATTTTTGACAAGTTATTTTAATTAGGAAGCGCAAAATGTTCTCGTTAAGCGAAAAAGGAAAATGTGTTATTATGTTTGCCGAAACCAAATCAGTAAAAGAAACCCAGCGAAGATTTAGAAACATGTTTAATAAAGCTCCACCCACAAAAAATTGAATTAAAATCTGGTACAGAAAATTCTGGAGTACAGGATCTTTAGCCCGTAAATAGAAATTAGTAAACAATGAGAATTTGCTAAATAAAACGTTACAAATTCTGGAGATAACTCAGGAAGATCCAACATTGTCAACAAGAAAAATCTCAAGTTCAGTCCATATTCCTAAAACTACAGTACAAGAAATCATGAAAAAAGAACTTAAATTAAAGCCATACAAAATTCAAATGTTACAAGAAATAAAAGAAACTGATTTTCCACAAAGGGTGGAATTTTGCCAGAGAATTCAAAATTTAGTAAGGAACAATATACATTTTTTGGATAGACTAATAATGTCAGACGAAGCCACATTTCACCTCAATGGAAAAGTAAATAAGCATAACTGCAGGTTTTGGGCAACAGAAAATCCTCGACAATATAACGAACACGTTAGAAATTCGCCAAAAGTCAAAATTTATGGGCCATTTTTTTTCATGAACCAACTGTAACCTCTTGGACTTACGTTGATATGCTGGAAATATTTTTTTATCCCCAATTGCAAGAAGAAAATCTATTGAATTTCGTCTATTTTCAACAAGATGGGGCTACACCACATTATGCTAACATTACCAAGGATTCACTGACCAACGTTTTTGGAAACCGGTGGATTGGAAGAGGAGGCCCTATTTCCTGGCCACCTCGTTCACCAGATTTGACTGTTCCAGATTTTTTTCTGTGGGGATATGTGAAAGAGAGGTGTTATAGTCCACTTCCCCAAAATTTAGAGCAATTAAAAATTAATATCCGAAACATAATAGAAAATATTCCTGAAGAATTTTTAGTCAATAGTTTTAATAAGTTTTTTCGAATTTAAATAAGTGCGTCGAAGTCGGCGGAAGGCATTTTCAACATTTACAGTAGTTTTTTAAAAAGTAATGTAACCTTATTGTAACTATTATTTTGTAATAACCTAAACCTTTGGCGATCCTTTTTTTTTGTAACATATGAAGCAAATTTTAATTGTTAAATAATATTGTTGGTCGACATGCAGTCAATTTTTCGAAGGTCAATAAATACGTTGTTTTTTGAGATAACCATAGCTTCTGTTACATTTTTTAAAGGGGAAAGATTAAATTTTGAAAATATAGAAACATATACAGGGTGTTCCATTTAAAATAACATAGTTGTCCTATAATGGAAAATCGGCCATTTTGTTTTTGAGCTAATGGAATGTCACAATAAAATCGTGAAGGTACGAGAATAAACTTTAAAGAAATATAAGTGCATCTGCAAAAACCGCATCTTGATACCTTTATTTGTTCCAAAGTTATTCTCGATTAAAATGGGTCAAAATATGGCCGGCCACCCTGTATTATGGTACAAACTCATTTAGCCAAGTTGATGCTAATTGTTTACTTTAAGGGTAGCCCATCTCTTGGATATAACATAACCTAAGATTTGTTTATATTTCATTTCATTATATATGCATAAAATTTTAAACAAACCACCAAAATTTATTAACCTTTTATTTTAAACACTTATTTCATAAAATAAGGTTAGTTGGACGAATTTTACAAACAATCAACATTTTAACTGTCTTTTTAAACTCGCGTCTAGAGATACCTCGCAATCACGAGCTTCGTGACGTTGTTGACACATGAAACGCTTTAATATGCCGGGATTCGGATAAAAAATTACATTTTAATGTAATAATTTAGGATATTTTTTAATACGTCCCCGTATTTTTACGTCTGATAATTTGGGAAAATAAAAAGCCGCTTTGCTAACCAGAACTAACCATAACCGACTAGAACTTAGGGTTTTTTAATTGGTCTAAATTATTTGTAGAAGATATAAACAAAATTTTAACAACGTATTAGAAAAATCCCGGGAATATATTATTACACTTTAAAAAAAAATTATAACTTCTACCATATCAAAAATTATAAAAAAATTGTTAATAACTTCTATGTAGGGATAATTTAGACAAATCCAAAAGCCCTAAGTTCTAGTCGGTCTTGGTTAGTTCTGGTTAGCAAAGCAGCTTTTTGTTTTCCCCAATTCCATATATCAGACGTAAAAATGCGGAGACTTATTAGAAAAAACCCATGATTTGTTTTTTTTTTACATTAAATGCATTATTTAAAAAAAGCCTACTTTTTAAATAACGCGCCGAGTCTCTGTATAATGAAGCATAGCACAAAGACTATGTACAAATTTAATAAAGCATGTTTCATGTGTCAACACTGTCAAGAAGCTCGTGATCATGGGGTATCTCTAGACGCGAGTCCTTTTTAACCGTTCCTGCCCAGAATACCATACCCATACCACTATTCTGGGGTTCCTGCGTGAGGATGTTAAAACAGTTTTAATAAGTCGCATGTATGACGTCATTAAAATATTATAGCATTATTTGGCCGTAAAAATAAAATGTCACGCGGAAATATGGCTCACTCAAATTGCTCTTGCGTATTATGTCATTTGTTTTTTTCCCAAAAAGTAGAAAAGATCACTTTCCTTCATTGAACATAAAAATATTTAATCCCATTGCATTGAGTTGGTTGCAGTGTTTGTGTAATAAATTTATGCTATTTAAGTAATTTATTATGTTTTATTTTGACTCCTTATTCCTTTTAGGGTTTAAACTGGTATTAGAAAGTGGTGCTGTTTTTGATATAATTGATTCTAAATATTAGGTAGGTATATACCTACGTACTTCAAAATCATTTTCCTTAAATTCCATTAAAATTGTTTTACAATAGGTAATCGGTGAATAAATGAAGCACATGCCTACATAGGTAGGTAGGTAGAAAAAATTTGATGGTATTGAAACAAAAAGTAAAAGAGGTACCTACAAACCTATTTACATAATTTTTTTTAAGTGAAAAAAATGTTTCAAGATTTGAACCTTCGAACCATGGATTCACAGCTGTACGCCATAAACATTACACCATTCGAGCATACTTTTATTGTTTGAAAATTCATAGAGGTAATAAACCTTAACTATGCATGGAAATATTTGCAAGTTCAAAGTACCTACAATATAATATCAGGACCCGAACGTAAATAACTCCGATATTAAAGCTAATTAGCATTAGTTACATTTATATAACTTTATTAATTACATATTATTCTGAACCTGAACTACCTGTTTAAATTTTATGTACTTATTTTAATTAGGCCTCTAACCCTACTTTTACATTCCAAGAATTTTATTTACATTTTGTCTGTCGCTTCAAGGTTACACTGTCGATGTCGTCACGTTTCTTTTTTCTAAATACCTCCCCTCCTTGTCCACAATCTTCGCGTGAATATACGCGAGGGGTGCTAGGTAAAACGGGCAGATGCTTCTTTGTTTCAATTCCGGACCAATGAGGTAGCAAGGTAAACAACTCTTAAAAGAAGAGGGGGGACTTCATATAAAAGGAAAATCCCGCCATAACTTCTTCACTTTCTTTGTTGGCTCGATGTATGTGATAGTGTGTGGTGTAAAATGATTATTAAATAAATTTTTTGTGAGATTTATAGTTTCACTAAACCCAAGTTTTTTAAACATTTTGTGTATGTGTTGCAACCTAAGAAATAATTTCTGTAAGTCATTTCCGCCCTTCCATTAAATTTTGCATCTCGAGGTTTACAAGGGCTATAATAATAGTAGTGATGTTTGAATTTAATCTCTTAAGTTTGTGAATGATTGCGTTTTATCTAATTGTATGGGCTTTAAGCAAAGTACAAGTTAAATGGGTTTTTAAATTTAATTAATTACTTTATACCTTATACGAGGGCGATTTCAATAATAAAATAGAGTAAGTTTTTTTAGTATCAGTAAATATTTTATTTAGTAACAGTGTACCTAAATTATACAGGGTGTCCGAAAAGTACGTGTACAAAATTGTATTACATAGGTACTCCTGATGTCAAAAAATATTTTTATTTAAGGCTGTTTGGTTATATCGGAAATTACTTTATTTAGCCGATACAGAGTGAAACATTTTAAGAAATATTTGTTATTCCTAAATTACTTTAAAACGTGCTTATTGATTTTAATTTTTCCGTAGGTACTCGTACATTGTACAACTAATTTTATAGTAGTGCAGTAATCGGTCATAAAAAAGTGGAGTACCTACATGAAAGTAACATCAGTAAACATTTCTTTTCATTTTTTTTTACCTAGCATCTACTTATCGAGGCAGTCTTGCTGCTTGGCCTTGCCAACAAGCGTGCAAAAGAGAACGAAGAATAGAAGTATACCCTTTTTCTCTCGCTCCAACTTGCTGATTGGTGGGTGGCACTGGGTGGGAGGGTAAACCCCTCCCACCCAGGTCTGCGTGCTGATTACTCGGCCCCTCCCAGCTGAACAATCAGAACCTCGGAGCGAGTTCAAAGGTATTAAAATAAATACTTATAGGTAATTTTTTTTCTGGTAGGTTTTTGTCTTCAAAGTTACGGCAACGCCGTTTTAACGAATTTTGGTGTACGGGGTTTTTTGGGGCGCTAATCACGAATTTCAAAGCATTTTTAGCGAAAACGTTTCGTTTTCAAAATATTCATCAAACTTGGAAATCAAACTAACCTTATTTTCACCCTTTCCACTTTTTTTTGTACAAACTTCTTGATTTTTACAATAAATTGGCCTACAATATATTATAAACACCATTTAAAGACTTTATTTTACAACTTTTTTTCATTAAATTGCAAAGCTTCATTTTCAAACGCCGTGGCTATGTTAACACCAGATTTTTTTTAGCAAACATGGCCGTGGCCTTTAAAAGTAAAGCTTCGCAATTTATTGGGAAAAGGTGTAAAAATAAATACAAAACTAAAGTTTTTAGGAGATATTGATAAAATATCATAGCCAATTTAGTGGTAAAATAAAAAATTATGTGCAAAAGAAAGGGAGGAACATGGTAAAAATAGGCTTGGTTTATTTTTCAAGTTTGATGTTGAACATCTTCAAAACGTAACGTTTTCGACCAAAGATTCGTGATAAGCGCCTCAAAAAACCTCCGTATACCTTTTTCTCTGAACATTAACTGAAATCATATAAATGTCGGGAAGAAAAGAGATAACTTTGGCAGTTTTATGGTACCTAAATTATATAGCTTAAAAATGACCTGTTTTCTTTTTTTTTCTATACCCAGTCTATTCCTAATACCAAGTGTACGAAGCTAAACATTCGTTCTACTGGCGCTGAAAGCTGTAGTCATGTATAACCGAGTAGGTATGTAACACCCTAAATTTTAAGGTGTTGATACCCTAACACTGATACTGGTTCCTGTATCAACACAGTGTGTAAGCAAGATTGTGTCATGACACAATTATAGAGTCGCGTTTCGCGCAGCGCATGGCTTGTGTTCAGGGCTTAGCGCGCTAGGAGGAATCGTATTATCGATATAAACCCAACAATATACAACACCCGCCGCGCGTTGGATACAAAGCTTCTTGCCTATATAGTCGCATAAAGCTATCAATATTTTACTTCAATGTTTTTAGTATAGCAATTTAGATTAGAATAAATGCAATAAATAAGAAAAAAGTGTCAGTGTCGTTAGTGTCATTACGTTTAAGGACGCTGTTTTAACACTTATGACACACAAAAAGGTGTCAGCATAAAAGTACCATTCGACACTATGTTGTACATGACTAGAAAGCAATAATTGCACACAGAAACTGTTTACTTCAATAACACTAAAATCTTGTACTTTCATTGTCTTTATTTGGTAATTGTCCACAACGTTTCAGTTAGTGATGTATCTCCAACCGTTTTCAAGTGATAACTCAAAACTATTCTTAACGATGCTACGACTTTTATACTATCCGTTGTTCACCGACCGATTTTTCACGGTTCAGCAACGACTGCCAGATATTCGGAATGTCGATACTAGGTTTGTTAAATACATTTAGGTATTTTCTTTGGAATAATTTTTGCTTCCGGCCATTGTATGCTCTGTTGTTTTAACTGTACGTGTTCGGCAATCCTTAATTTCCATGTTCCACCTCATTCCGTATGTTTTTGAATTCTTTGACTTTAATTTCGACTCACCACATTCACAGAGACTTTGGTAGAGACAGTCATTATTTGAAACATTGTTGTCTGCTCTCGTCTTAGTAAGAATACTTCTTAATGCAGTTTGGGATTTAAATGCCATTTTAATATTATACTACTCGCGACTTTGCGGATTTTTTCCAAAGTTCCTATAAAATACGGAATTGTCATAAATATTTGGTCCTGTGAAGTCATATTCAAATTTTTTAGTCTTATTTCGATCAAAAGTTGGCATTATTGGCAGCTGTTTTTCAATTTCCGGCTTATTCATTTATGTTTATTTTTATTATTTCGTTAAGATATTGGTATATTGCTGCTCTAAATAAAAAAATGGTATCAATTTAAATTACTTGATATTAAGTCTGCCCAACTCCGGATATGACACTCTTATTAAATACATATGTTTACCAAAACCTGCGAATTTTATTTCCAATAGTAACTATGCTATTACCGATTAACTTATTAGCTTCAATTTGTGGTTAATTATAATCGTTGCTATAAACACTAATAGCTGCACTTTCTGCGATACCCCCGTAAAATGAAGTAATACGTTTATCGGAGGTCGACTGTACATTATTATAGTACGTTGGTCTGACAGCTGCCGCGCCGGCCGGCAGAGATGTTTTCTGTAAACTTCATCGGCAGGTACCTACTTTGTGCCTTTGTGCTAGGAAGGTCTTTTATGGCATCTATGCCCCGATGTCAGGTAAACATGAAAGAATATTTTAAGATTCATATTTGGTTACTTTTAATCGGTAATTACATTTATAGTTAGTCCCAAAGTATACCGTGTTAGCTTTTTTGCCTTCATTTATGGATTATACCTGCCGACAACAATAAAACTTTAAAGGACAGAACATTAGGGACGGACTCTAATAATATAAAGATTTATAATTTATTGTTTATCTAGGTAGGTATAATCTTAAAATTACATTAAGAAATTAAATATATGCAAAGTTTTAACAAATTTATAACTATATTATCTATACATAATTACATTTTTAATCCAAATATCTAAATCTAATTCTGTTTTACTATCAGAATCATCATAGAGATTAATTACAATAGGATTTATGTTGTTTTGTATAGAAATGTAAGAGTCCTCAATTTTTATAATGTGCTGTACTGAATTTTTTCAGCTCTCAACTGGTATGTATACCATTTTTTATCAAATTTATAAAACTGCGACTTAAAGTAGGTGTAACATTTTCTGCTCCGATCTTTGATTTGACTTGGTTCCACAAATGCTCTATGGGGGTAAATATACAGTGATACGGAGGAAGGTGTAAGACGGTATGCCCAGCCTGTTCAGCCAAATTATCACATACATATTGTTTCTTAATTGCATATGAATTTAGGACTTCCAAAAGTTGCGCTTTTTTGTAACTGAATTCAAAATAAATATAATTTTCTAACAAATATTCCTGGATTTCAGTTTTTGAACTTGATGAAGCAGGTGCTTTATTTAGCAGAGGGCTGTGGTAGCTTGCGTTATCCATGACAATAACACTGTTGTTTGGAATATTTTTTAAAAGATAATTTTAAAGCCAGTTTTCAAAAAGTTCTGCACTTGCATCCTTATGATAATCCAAGCTAGAATCCTTAATATTCTTTGCAGATAACAGCAAGCAGTTTGGGACAAATCCGTCTTCTGAACCAGCGTGTAGTATGGTAATGCGTTTTCCTTTATTTGAAGATGCTTTCGTCTGACAGTTTTGACTAAAATCAACCCATCCTTTGGATACTGTGTCGTGTGTATCGAACCATGTTTTATCTAGGTAAATTATGGATCTGTTTTCTAACCTATATCTTTTAATTTCTTGAAGGTTTAGGTATGTATATATCTCCAAGTGCGTAATCTGTGCGATTCCATTACTACTTGTCTTTTGTCTATTTTGCGGTATTTAAATTCCATTTTATAAACAACTGTATGGAGAGTGGAACGGCTAATATTTATGTATATTGGTTTCGTCTTCGTCTAGCTTCTTTTTCAGTTTATCCAAGGTAGGAACAACTCCGCTTTCATAAAGACAATATATTTTCCTTCTTATTAGGTCCTGATCTCTATTGTCCATACAGTGAGATTGAAAATCACTACGTTTTTTTCTTTTGTTTAATTCTTCACTAATAATAATATCCCTTATCGATGATATTGGAGTTTTTGTAAGTAGACAGGTTTCTTTTAAAGCTTTTTATTTAATTAGTCTTCTACTAAGTTAAGTTTCATAAACATTTTTCACAACCTGTTTTGCATCTAATGACATAATTTCGACGCGACATAGTTATATTCCCGTAAAACAACTTTTTTGAAACGCACAGTAAAAACGGTTATTCAACACTGCCACTAAAATATTAGCTAAAATATTTATATGCCTAATGGTTAATACTCAAGAAATACCTGGCCCACCCCTGCCCTTATGAACAAATGGGTTTACCCCATAACAATAGGTAATAAAATCGTTAAAGGTTTATTGGGGTATGGTCCGTCAAAAGCCATAGCGATATACTTTGAGACAGACTATACGAGTTCTCGCATCTGAGTTACCCTTTTCGGACTGCATCTTGGAAGTTCAAACGGTTGCTCGAAAACCGTTTTGGAACAAATAGTACAGTTTATAGGTTGTGATTTTTTTGTTTATTAAAGTTAAACAGTAAACAACCAGGACCATCTTTTAAAAAAATGTGCATAAAACCTAAACAAGCCAAAAGCCGAACAAAAGGTAGCTTTTTTTATATGAAAAAAAATGTTAAAACAAGTCAGGTTTTGCTATTATTGGTGCATTTTTCACAGAGAAAAGTCGAAAAAACCGCTAAAATTGTTGTCTTTTTAAAAAATTTATAACTTGTACCCTTCTATAGTTGCAAAACTGATCTTCGGGAAAGTTATTATTTATGACATGTTGTTTAAATGGGCAAAAGGCGGGCGCTGTTTAATGTGTTTTTTTTTGGTATTTTGAAAGATTTAGCGTATTAATACTACGAGATCCAGCTGCAAAATTAGTCGCTCATCGAGTGTTTGCTAAACACCTAAGTGCCTATCAAAATGTGACCTTAAGTATTTTTAATTAAATAATTATTAATTGATTTTTCGGTTAAAATTTCATTTACTTGTTTTTTAAGAAAAATATTCATCCACTTCACAGCAATATCTATAACGACTTTGAAAAATCACGGTTGCCGTTGCGCACTTGGCCGCAACTCTTCGCAGCCAGATATACGATCGCCTAACTAAATCTGGCTGCAAATAAGGGTCGCTGGCTGTTAAAGATGCTAAAAATCAGAGCCGGATTTAGGATTGTGGAGGCCTTTAGGCAGATTTCGTGTGGGGGCCCTACATTATTCAAAACAAGGTCTACGAGAACAAGTAGTTGTTTTCTCCTGCTGAATTCGAGTCTGAAACTTGAAATTGTTATAAACTATTGAATTGTTAAATAAACTGTAACTAATACTTTTTTGTGCCTTATGAAAAAAGAAACAAAATTGCGTTTTCTAAATTAAAATTCGTCAATTGGAACTTGGTTTCTATTCAACATAGAAAGTCCCACAGCCGCTCGTTTTAAACTTAAGTTCTAAGCTTCAAATTGAGACATAATAGACCCCCTAAATAATATTAGAAAAAAGTTACAGCCTCTTTAACGGATTATTTTTGACAAAAAAAGCAGTGTTATTTGTTTATAGGCATTTATAACTAAGAAATATTTAAAATATCACCCACCGAAGTTTGTGAAATCCGAGGTGAAATCATTCTTGTGCTCAAAACGAATATTTTGTGACTAGCTAAATGTCTTTAGGTTGATTTTTAATATTGAATAATTAAAAATAAAGTTATTAAAATTTTAATAAGAAATATAGAGATTTTAAGCTTGTCTTTGTAAGTATTTTTGGCGTCAAAAAGTGTCATTTTTGTACGACCGCTGGCGCCGGTCTAGTGTGGTGCTCCTCTCTTGTGGAGGCCCCGTGCAGTAGCCCCTCCTGCCGTGCCCTAAATCCGGACCTGCTAAAAATTAACGAGAGTGAAAAAGAGTTAGCGCGCAACGTCACTCATCAGACAAGGATAGCGATTGCTAGCTGTATGACACTTTAAAGCCATTGCGTATGCGTCAAAAACCAGTGTGGGCTTTAAAGCGTCGTACAGCTGTCTGACGCTTGAGCTCTGAGCTTGTCTGACGAGTGATGTTGTGCGCTAACCCTTTTTCACTATACATTTAACATTTAGCATCTTTAACAGCCAGCAACCCTTATTTGCAGCCAGATTTAGTTAGGCAATCGTATATCGGGCACATGAAATCGTATTTTACGACATTTTTTGTGGTCTCGAAGTTTTTAAATTAATAAAAAGTTATTTTTTCGAGTATTTTTTTTTAAATGATAAAAAAATTATTTTTTTTTGTGTCAAATTAAAGCCCGCACTGTAGCGCTTTTAACCTTATAAACTGTTCGGGCACAATTCGCACTTTCATTCCTCTAAAAATTAGATAAACTAAAAATATATATTTTTTGTATTGAAATTTTCACCAATCGATAAACTTTTTTATTTTTGAAAATATTTTTATACATGCAGCGAAGAAAATATAGCCAAATAATAGCGAAAGTTTAAAATTTTTTTTTCCTAGAGCGTATCGTTTGGAAACAGCGATTTTTTTTCAGACGTAAAAAGGTATCATCGGGACCCAATAGACCTCGCATGGGGATAGCGTGCGTAATAATACATTAGTAGTGGTGGTTGTCGAAATTTAGAGTGTGCTGTATGTATTAAGAATTCTAAAACAATGAAGCGCATTATTTGTAAGAAAATTGTTTATGATGGATACAAATCTGTGATACAAAGACCTAGAATACAAGGATACTATCAAGTGCTGAAAAAAAGGCAGGACAATCTACCAAAAAAAATGTTGTTAAAAAAAATGGTAATTTAAATGGCGTGATAAAAATAAAATATCATATAGACTGTCGTAAACCTTACACAAATTCTCAAAACTATTATCATATTTTGCTATCAGACAGTGGCGCCGATCCTTCAAATAATTGTGGCACTAAACTTAAATGCCATAGTTTCAATATTAGAAAAATGTGCTTTTTTGCAACACTAGTAAAAATAAAAAAAAAGAAAAGTTTAATAAAAAATCTGTTTAAACCAGTAATTAAAATATATTATGTACCTACATAGTATAGTTGGTACCCATTATATTAGTTTATATTTTGAAAGGAAACAAAATACAAATGTTATCCTTATAAATAATGTTTAGGGTATTTATTTCTTTACATAGTACTGAACTTTTTAGGTAGTGAAAAAGCTTCCTATCAAAAAATTAATAGCTGCCAGAAATAGAAATGACATTAATATGATATCTAAATTAAGTGGCTATAAAGATTTTTTTGCGTTTGATGCGAAATATCATAAATTATGTTACAGCCACTACATATCTGAAAGAACCATAAAATCGCACAAAAATAGGGAAATTATTCCCAATACTGCCTCAAACCTATTCAAAAATAATTCGACAATATCTACCTCTTTTGCAAGTATTGGTAGTGATGTTCAGACAGATCTTTTACTTCCTAAAGAGATGTCCAAAATTTAAACTTTATTACGAGCTGCTGCCATACTACGTGGTGCAATGGCTTTTTGTCAACCCAAAATTGAATTTCCAACATGTATTTGTGTGAGTGTAAATCTCGTTCCTGCAATAACATTATAAAAGACTTTGAGGCTAGTAATGAAGCGTCTAAATAACTACTTACATATTACATTTTTGGGTTTGGTAAAGAAAATTACCCACGGAATTGGACGATTTTTAAATTTGCAATGTAAAATGTACTTTAAATATTATTATTTAAGATAAAAAATGCGAATGAAGTGGTTCCCACCAAGAAAGTCGCAATTGAAATTATAAGAATCGGTCATTATTTGACATTTTATTTTAACTATTTACGATTTACATGTAATAAATACATGCGTCGCTTCAAGACGTTTACAGTGTTGCCATACGGAAGTATTACACAGACCCACAAAAAAAATGTTCAGACTAGTGGGTAGGACATATTCCGATTCCGAGCTCAGAAATGGCCCTTCGCGTCTGGAATTGGCCCTAGGGGCCAAAAATGGCCTCTATAACGCCTGAAAGATGGATTCCGAGGTGAATCGAGGTCGAAGGTGCATTCTCAAGCCAAAGCCGGAATTGTGATCAGAAATTATATATTCCTGTTTAAAAAGGACGTTTAACGAAGACCTAGTTTATATTTTATGTACTATATGTTTCTCAAATTTAATTAAAAGACAAAGCATTCGCAATTTTTTGTTGCTCAAAGTGTTTTAAAAATGATGAACTCTTGAATGTATAATCAAAAAATAACAAATTCCGTGGGTGGTTTTCTTTAACAGCACCCAATAAAAAAAAGTCTAATAAGCCTACTAGTAAGGTGGTAATTTATAACAATGATTGATATTTTTTGAATGGGTTTATAAATCTACCCAACTGTTTTAAATATTTTAAATTTTTCTTTCCTAAACAACTTAAGTAGACATAAGATGGGCTTTTTTGAAATAAAAAAGTTCTCGACCACTAAAAAATGTCGTAAAAAATGATTTCGTGTACACGATTACCTTATTAAAGAATCCCACTAAGTCTGGTTTGGTTCTACGCAGGTTTTATTTTCTCGATAACTAAGCGACTTTCCTTTCAAATTTTACTCCACTAATAGTCTCCTAATCATAAAGATATGTAAACATTAGGTTTTTAAGAAGACACTTGATGAGCGACTAGTTTTGTAGCCGGATCTTAAACTATAACTGTAATTGTCCCACTTGAATCCAATAAACGCAGTATTAAATTTCCCATTTTATTCTACAACTTGGAATCCTTGATTTTAATATAAATATGGCGCCAAGTGTGAAAAACGGCTTTGAACATTATGCATCACGCATTATTTTGCACTTGGGGCAGAGTAGGTGGGTCGCAGCAGGCTAGGGAAAATGTACCGCGCCAGGCGCAAGGCGTTTGTATTTCTACGGCTTGCTTTAAACCCCCACTACTCCATTCCAAGAGGGAAATCGTTTGTTTACCGTAATGTTTGAAGCCGGTTTTTACACTTTTTGCCACATGTATATAGAAAAATAGCCTATTTTGGCGGTTTTTCCCACTTTTTTTTTCGAAAAATGCAGCACAAAGAATTAACAAAAATCGTTTTTTTTTGTTTTACGATTATTTACAAAAGTCCTATTGACAGCATCGCGATTAATTTACAATTAAATTAAAATTTTGACCTCCTAAAAAGTCCATAAACGAACCTTCGTGTAAGAAATTTTAGAGCCTGACTAAATCAACGTTTACGGTATGTTTTCTTTGGGAGTACTCGCCTTTAAATTTTCTAGAAAATGGTACCTCTTTGGTCAAGGTCCCATAGTATAGTGAGCTGAACCTGCTTAGCCCTATTGACCCCTATGAACTTTCAGATCGCCTGCAACAAAAAAGAAAAAAACCTCTTTAAACTTGCAGGCCATCTGCAATGGGTCCATTGGGCTGAGCAGGCTCGCTATACCCCGGGACCTGGACCAAAGTGGTCCCATCTTCTGAAAAATTTCAAGGCAAGTACTTTCAAAGAAAATATACCAAAACATGAATCGGCCACAAAAGTATAGAACGTATTTATCAACGTTTATATCATATTATTTAGTTTAATTTGTTTATCAATCCGGTGTTCAAACACCCCTAAGGAAATGTCATAAGTAAATTATTAGACTGATTTTTAGTGAGATGGAATATGGTTTAAAATTTTTCATGTACCTCTCTGAAACCAAAATAACTGATACTGAAGGCAAAGCAAAGATATTTCTTTAAAAATGTGTCCCCGTTTAAATTTATTATTTTAACAAAAATTATATTTTGAACGAAATAAAACTTTTAATGCCATAGTACAGAAAACTATGTTTTTGTTTTAAATATGATTTAAAAAATTTCACGTACTCCTCTGAAACCAAAACAAAAGTTCTGAAGACCAAGCAAATAAAGTTCTTTAAAATGTGTCCGTGTTTAAATTAATTGCATATTCAAAAAAGTTTCAATTTTTTGGACAAAATGAAACTTTTAATGCTGTAGTACAGAAAACTATGTTTTTGCTATTGAGAACATTAAAAAGACAATTTTAAATGCATTACCAACAGATAAAACATTTGAACTAATAAAAGCGAAGAAGCAAAAAAAATAAATGAGTAAATGAATAAATTAATAATTCCTAAAATTAGAAAAAAATATAAAACATTTTTTGAGTAAGCTGAAGTACATAAGTTTTTTTTACCAAATGCATATTACAAAAAGATATATTATGAGGTATAAGGTACTGTAAGATACAGCAACACTTTAGAATGTCGTTTTATTTAAATTGCAACAATATACAGTGTGTCCCAAATTGGGCCTACATGTATTGGTAACTCGGGAAACATTAGAGCTACAGTGTTGGTTAAATTAGAAAATATTTAGACAATTTAATTGCAAAATTAAATCTGCTTTCAGATTTTATTTATAATTTATGGTTTTTGAGATAATTAAGAAAAATCAAAATAATTCATTTTTAACTTTTGCCTGTAGCTCGCAAACTACCAATTTTACGGTTTTAAGATTACTACATTATTAGAACACTTTTTTAAAAAGAATTTAATTTAAGTAAAAATATTTTTCTAACTTTATTTGTTTTTGAGATATTTACCCAAACTTTGGATTTTCATACGGACGCCCTATTGGATTTTTACATTTTTAAAAAGAGTTCTTCAAGAGCTTTTCATTGATGTATCACAAGTCTAGGTTTTCAGATTGGTTAAGCTCTAAAAACGTTGATAGTAGGCTTAGACTAGACTGCGTAATGGCCGCCCCGTTTCATAAAAAACAAATGATACGCAACTTATAATTTAAATATTGTAAATGTTAAAATAGCGTGTATCTTGTTTGTTTAGAAACGCCTTCCACAAAAATTCAAGTTTTGATTATTTTAAGTATTTACAATAATGGCTCTTAATTATTTTAATTATGAAAAGGTGGATATGCTAGAAATTTATTTTAAATCTAACAGAAATACAGAAGCTGCAGTACTTGCATACGAAGAACAATTTCCGGAGCGGCAACAACCTAACCGAAGACATTTTAGATTCTTAGTTACGAACTTGTTAGCGTATGGATCTTTTGTGAAACCGAATCCCAAAACTTATACAAGAAATAATGAAGCAAGAGAGGCGATTATAATGGAAAACGTTAGAGATGATCCCACAACATCGGTTAGAAAAGTGGAAGAACAGACAACAATTCCTAAGTCATCTGTGCATCGGTCTTTAAAAAAACACCGTTTTCATCCATACAAACCACGTATTGTCCAGGGTCTTCAGGGGAATGATTTTAATAGACGAATCACCTTTAGTCAATGGTTTATTACTAAATGTCAACAGATACCCTATTTCCAATCCAAGGTTCTCTGGACAGGCGAAACCCGGTTTACAAATTGTGGAATATTTAATAGGCACAATTATCACTGCTGGGATACAGAAAATTCACATAATTTAGAAGAAAGACGGCTACAAACAAGGTTTGGCTTTAATGTCTGGTGCGGCATCATACGTAATTTAAAATGCACCTTTAATTTACGTCTCACAATTAGATAAAACATTTATATTTCTGTTTTAGACAACTGTTTAATTGGACCATTTATTTTTGAAGAAACTCTGAATGAAGATAGGTATTTGCTACTGCTACAAGAACAGATTTAACCGGCCATTATAAATACAGTTCCGCCAAATGAAATAAATAATTTGTGGTTCCAGTAAGACGGATGTCCAGCGCACAGTACCAGGGAGGTGATGGAGGTCCTTAGAAATACCTTTAATAACAACATAATCTCTAATAATGGGCCAATTGCTTCGCCAGCTAGATCACCGGACATCACACCCCCTGATTTTTACCTATGAGGACACGCAAAAAATGAGGTGTACAAGTTTTCTCCGCCCGAAACTAGGCTGGAACTAGAACACAGGGTACGGGATGTGTTTGCTTCCATCAACCGAAACACGTTACGCCGAGTAACCCGCAAGGTTTTGGAAAAATGCGAGAAATGTGTGGAAAATGGAGGAAGACATGTACTGGGATTTTATTTTCTTGTTTACTGATACATTTTTGTTTTACAGTTGTGTTTAATTATTATCAGTTTAAGGTAATATTAGGAAGTATTAATTTTTGCAAAAAGCATCACCTTTTTTGTATAAGTTTAAAATTTCGCTCTCACAAAAGATTCATAGGGTACCAAGTTCATCACTAAGAATCTTAAATGTCTATGGTTAGGTTGATGCCGCTCCGGATGCGTATCATTACTACCTAATAAACAACATCACCTTTTTTGTATAAGTTTTAAATTTCGCTCTCACAAAAGATTCATGGGTAACAAGTTCATCACTAAGAATCTTAAATGTCTATGGTTAGGTTGATGCCGCTCCGGATGCGTATCATTACTCTCAAATAAACAAAAATTATCGTTTTTAGAGCTTAAGCAATCTGAAAACCTAGACTTGTGATACATCAATGAAAAGCTCTTGAATAGCTCTTTTTAATAATGTAAAAATCCAATATGGCGTCCGTATGAAAATCCAACGTTTGGGTAAATGCCTCAAAAACAAATAAAGTTGGAAAAATATTTTTACTTATATATATTCTTCTTAAAAAAGTGTTCTAATAATGTAGTAATCTTAAAACCGTAAAATTGGTAGTTTGCGAGCTACAGGCAAAAGTTAATAAGGCACCATTTTGGTTTTTCTTAATTATCTCAAAAACCATAAAAGATAAATAAAATCTGAAAGCAGATTTAATTTTGCAATTAAATTGTCTAAAAACTTTCCTAATTTAACCAACACTGTAGCTCTAATGGTTCTCCAGTTACCAATACATGTAGGCCCAATTTGGGACACACTGTATTTAGAGAATTTGTTGACGATAAATAATAGACAAGCTGTGTACTGATGACTTCGATATTCACAATTTAATTATTCGTTAAATTATATTTCTGGACATTTAACATTCAAGAAATGTACGAATTGGTTAACTTGTTGAACTTTCTTATGACAAATGAATGCTTAAACATTATTAAGCTAGTTCTGAAAATGATAAGATCAGATATTGCTTACTAATCCTTTGTCAGCTGGTACGCTTTAGAGGTAGTTTTCTTGAATATGGCGATTAAAAAACTTATCTTAGAAGTATCAAATGATAACGCAATAATGCGTTTGAATAAAGAGTTGACGAACAAATTGATCCTAAAAATGTAGCCGATACTTTGGTCTAGAGATCATTTCTAAGAAGAAATACTTCCATACCCATAAAAAAATTATGAATCGAAATATAAGTTGTTAAATTACCTACCTACTTTTTTAGTATTTTTTCAGTGTTTTTGATATTTTCCAAAGTTATGTAATAATGGGGTTATTTTTTTACCTATATTAAAATTTCCAAACCTATGAGAATTTGGAAAACTTAGCGCTTTTGGTCTGCGGTTTTTCTAATACTTTTCTTACAAATTTTTTTAATGTATGCCTATAACGGACAATTTCCCTATATTGAGACATTCTGCTTATCAGTGTTTTTCTAAATCTGGTTATGTATTTGTCCTGGTGTTCGCCTGAGAGGATTGGCCGTTAATTTTGGATGATTTACTTAAAAATTAAAGGGCACAAAATGCACACAAGCAAATTTTATATCACTGAGGAAAAGCTGATGAGATATCGTGCTAAATAAAATAGGAGATTGTATTTAAAAGAACAGAATTTAAGGACATTTCTGGTATAAGCGATTAAAACCTTATTATTAAAAATTAGTAAGAATCTTAAAAAAAAATACTGAAAAATTAATAAATATGTTTTTAACTAATGGTGTTGTTTTATTTTTTTATTATACTTACCTGAAAATACTACATTTTCAACTGTGTATAAAATACAGTAAATATGACATTTTCAGAACAACGCACGGAATTTCATCCATGGAAACTGTTCATAACAACGATTTATTTATTAATGACATATTTTATTTTCTGTCAGTGAAATTTATGCCATTTTAAAACATGAATATCACATTACCGAATGGCGGACTCAGAAAAGAATCAAAATTGTGAGTGTGAGTTTATTTTTCTGAAAAAGCCAAATCTATGAAGTCATCCACCTTATGGAGTCGATTCTCCATGTTATAGAGTTGTTTGGCAATAAAAGAAAATACTCACAACCAATATCCAAAAACTATCGCGTTTTTGAAACGACAAGCTGTAGGATATGTATCAAAGAAATCCAAGCTTCTTACATCAGAACAAGGAACCAAATTTTTATGTGAAGCTTCAGATGGGCAATATCTACTAGCAAAAGTAATTTTAGTGTTTGGCATCTTCGGCGCATGCCGCAGAGATGATTTAATACGTTTGAGTTTAGACGATGTGGAAGATAATGGGCGTTTCCTTGTCGTGTTCTTACGAGATGGAAAAACTCACAGGTCAAGAAGTTTTACCATTACCAATGAAAATGACAAATTCAATCCCTGTACACTTTACCGTAAATACGCAGATCTTCGCCCTAAAAATATGGAGAGTAGAAGATTATTTGTTGCATACCGAAACCAAAGATGTTACGCACAACATACATGTTGGGTGCCATACTATCAGTGGTATTTCCAAACTTGCAAAATACCTAAAACTAAAAAATCACGAAGAATATACCGGACGTGGGCTAAGGCGTTCTTCGGCTACCATGTTGGTAGAAAGCGGCGGTGATTTGCTCACTTTGAAAAGACACGGAGGATGGCTTTCTTCCAATGTAGCAGAAGGATATATAGAGGAGTCCATACAAAGAAAAATTGAAGTATCCCAAAAGTTGTTTAGGCCTTGTAACTTGGAAACTACAAAATCTGTAACAGTCAATCAAGAGAACCAAAACATACACGAACAGAACACTCCGCTTCAACGTTTTTGGTTTAACAAAAAAAAATACAAAAGGGATTGAGCTTCAACAATAATACGAATTGTACAATAAATATAACCATTAATCATAACGGTTCCGTCCAAAATTAATTTTCTTAAATTTAATTAGCTTGTAATTTTTTTTTTGTTAATTTGTTTTACCGTTAAAATAAAAATAATCGCAATTTTCTTAAATCATTTTTTTTATGTTTTTTGTTTATGTTGTTTTCAGGTAACTAAGTATAATAAAAAATTTCGTTCATTACACGTCCAGAAATGGATTTTTCCGTTCTTGCATGACTTCCCGAGAATTTGTCAGGCGTACTGAAAAATCGTCATTTCCGTACTGGTAATGAAATAAACTATTCCTTAACCAATCTAAACATTTAGTTTCATTTCTTAAAACATTGCCATTTGTATCGAATTTCCCAAAAATGCCATCCTTTTCAGTATTCGGGTCCGAGCCATCATTTTCCGAGTCCCTGGATTCAAGAACCGAGGATGCCCTATTATCCACCAACACATAGAACTAATTTTCCACCTCCTGCAGTACGAAGTGGTCCACCATGGTAAGTACATATTTTTAATCGTATGGGTTGCTAGTTTATTTTGTGTAAAAATTCCTTAAATACAACAGAATTTTGATTTTGAGCAATTTTTGTAAGCGGGTATTTGTTGGGGCGCTGATCACAAATCTGAAGGAATTTTTAGTCGAAACTCCATATTTTCTCCCTTATTTTTGCACACAAATCTTGATTTTAAAATTTAATTGAAACGCCCTATTTTATAAACAACTTTTAAAAATATGTTTTTTAAAATGTATTTTACGCCTTACACGTCGTGGCTTTTTTCTGAAAATATCCCTAGTCTGTACATGATTGTGGCGTTTGAAAGTAAAGTTTTATAATTAAATGAAAAAGAAGGTGTAAAATAAAAAAAAAACAAGTTTTTAAAAGGTGTTTATAAAATATTGTATGCCAATTTAGCGTAAAAATCAAGAATTGTATTCAAAAAGAAAAAGGAATAGTGAAATTGAGGTGAGTTTGCTGCAATTTTCGACAGACAATTACCAATAACTTATTTTTTTTACAACTGTGTTAAAAATTCTATTTTTAACACTATCTAGATGCCTTAAAAATGTTACTTTAAAGCACTAGTGCCTTAAAGTAACATTTTAAAGCACTAGTGTTAAAAGTGAAATGTCAAATTTTAAGAGGTAACATCAACGTTTATACATTTATATTAATTGTACAATTCAAACAACTTAAAAAACAAATTTCTTTCACAGTTCTAACTTTCTTTCCGAAAACTAACCACAACTAACCAGCATCAACAACGGTTGTTAGAATTCATTAATAAATGCCAAATAAAATATTTTTTATACAGACAGGGGCACCCTACTAGGTATATAGCAATGAACCGGACGAATTTGCAATCGTCCGCTATTTGTGTATGCATTCTTTCTGAGATCTGATATAGATCGAAACCGGTCACAAGATGTCGTTAGGTGAAATCTCTACAAAGTTAGTTAAGAAATTAACTACACTATTGTTAATAGTCCGTACAAGTATTGGGCATACATTTCCAAATGTTTGTAACATTATTTCTAGCTCGGCAAGTCTGTGACACCGTAAGTTAGAGGAGTATGCTTCGCCCTTTGGTCAGTAGATGGCGTTGACGTTCTGTTACCCATTCATGTGTTTCAATGCGTACTAAATAAGGTATTAGATTTTTAGGAGATTTTTACCTTTGACTAGCTTGTCTGATGAGATCTGATGATATAGATCGAAACCGGTCACAAGATGTCGTTAGGTGAAATCTCTACAAAGTTAGTTAAGAAATTAACTACACTATAGCATTCTTTTTTGTTCAGTAAGAAACAACAAAATAACACAATTTTCAGTTTGTTGGGAATTATAAATGTATAAAAATTATTTCGCCTGGCGAATTTAAGGTAAGAACACGTGTGTTTTTAAAAAATCCTTAACATTTAATACCTAAAATGGATATTTATCAAATTGAGGACAAGTTAAAATTGTTCAGTGGTATTATGGGGGTAATTCTTTACAGCGGGTAAAAAATATATCTGCTGAGAATTATCCTAATAGGCCACACCCGGCAATTACTACTATTTCAAGAATTATAAATAATTTCCAAAAATACGGGTGCGTTTCTCCGAGAAACCATAAAATACAAAACGTCCAAGAAGTTAATAAGGAACGGGAAGCGAAAGAAATGAATTTGTTGGCATTAATTAATGAAAATCCAACTTTGTCAACACGTGCGCTTTCGGATGAGGTTGATTTAAGTACAAGAACGGTGAGGAGAATATTAAAAAAAAAAATAAGTATCGTTCATACAAAGTTCAAAAAACCCAAGAAATTTATCCTAAGGACAATATCAGGAAAATGGAGTTTTGTGAAAACATGATGAATAAGGCAAATGAAAATGAAGATTTGATTCGAAACATTGTCTTTACTGATGAGTCCACTCCATGGTAGGCATAATCCCACTCACACCCGTTATTGGTCTCAGAAAAATTTACATAAGTATTTTGAACTTAGAACTCAGCGTCCTCAAAAGGTAAATGTCTGGAGCGGTATTTATGGCGAACATGTTATTGGGCCATACTTCATTGATGGTAACTTAACTGGTCAAAAATATTTGGATCTTTTGCAACAGCAAATAGTTCCAGAAATTAGACGATTGGCAGGTCCTCGATTTAATGAAGTGTGGTTTCAACAAGATGGCTGTCCAGCACATAATACACGTTTGGTTTTGGATTCGTCTTATTGCTGGATTGAGAGCTACATACCGTGGCCCGCTCGCTCTCCTGATCTGGCTCCTAACGATTATTTTCTTTGGGGTTATGCAGAATCCAAAATTTATGGTTTTTGGAATGAATCTTGATGAATTGGTGTAAAAATTGCATGTTTGTCAAACAATTACACCTGTGATGTTAAACAATGTTCGAAGAAGTTTCTATGATCGCTTAGGACATTGATTAGCAGAAGGCGGTGGATTGTTTGAATACTTGCTTCATTAATTAATTTATTTAGATTTTTTTTGTTTTTACTTATTTTTTTTATGTAGAATAAGTTTTTTTAGTTTTTAGTTGGGATTTTTTAGAATAACATGTTTTCTTTCCTTAGAATCCTTCAATTTATTTAGATATTTTTTGTTTTTACTTAATTTTTTTATGTAGAATAAGTTTTTTTAGTTTTTAGTTGGGATTTTTAAATAACATTTTTTTTCCTTAGAATGAAACAATAATTTTTTATTGTTTTGATTCAAAAAAACTCTGATAAACAATAGCGAATTTTATCTCCTGATGCGTAAATAATTATAAAAAACATGAAATAGGCAGTACATCCCAACCCGCCGGGTTGGGATACGAAAGAGGCGGTTGTGCGCGAACCTCGTCTGCAGTGCTTAGAGGGAAAATCGTCCGGTCCATTGCTATATACCTAGTAGGTTGCCCCTGTCTGTAGACGATGCTATGTAAAACTGTATCTTCCAATTTTTAAATAATTTAATTTTTAACTGCATTATTGCGTTTGTAGAAAAAATATTGTATGATATTTTTGTTAAAAGTACGTTTTAAGGGACCCCATGTGAGTTGCAGAACTCGCTTCGCATATTCTGCAAACTTTCACATTCGTGCCTTTAAATTGTACTTTTAACTTTTATATTATAAATAACTATTAAAAACTTCACCATTTCAGGCAGGGATTAAAACATATTTTTATATTTCGACGTGTCATAATGACATTCTTAAAGATTTCATTTTTAGTGTCAAAATGCCATCCTTTATTATAATCAGTACAATAATGATTTGATTAAAGTGTTGAGTACTATAATGAAAAAAATTTCTAGGTATTTTAGGCAAAAATACGAAAAATTTTTTAGAAACCACAAAATTTAACGATTACAAATAAATAGTAAATTTGCAAGATTCGTCAAAATGATCCCATTATTCTGGTTGTAAATTTTCGGTGTCTTGTGCAGAGAAATTAATCGGTGAAACACCCAATGTGATTTTTCTCCAAGAATGGATACCAAAATTATTTTTTTCTAAAGGATAAAAACGAAAATTTTTTGGTATCGCTGGGTTATTATGCAAATTAAACAATTGCACCTATTAATTTTTTTAATCCCAGGCAAAAAAATGGGAAAATTTAAAATTCTTTTTACTGGATTTTAAAAAAAATCCCCTCTCAATTAACTAATTTTTTTGCCCCTTTCCTGCCCAAAAACCTTTTTATTAATTTTAAATAAATAACCCCCCAAAAATTTGCAAATTTTTTAAAAATTTACTTTTTTTTTTAAAACAATTTCCAAAAAAGAATCAGGTGCAAACTTATTCATAATGTCAAAAATATTTTAAAATTTAACTCCCTTTTAATCGAGTAAAACCTATAAATTTCACTTTGTTTTTGAAATAAAAAAGTATCTGTGTAATATTATATTTTAATTTTATATATTATATTATTATATTTAATAATTTTAATATAAAATATTTATATATATATTTAAATATAAATATATTTTATAAAATATATTATATATTATATATATATTATAATATATATATATAATATATATATAATATATTAATATATAAATTATATATTTATAATATATATATATTATAATAATATATATTTTATAATATAAATATTATATATATATATATATATATATATAATATATATATATATATATATATATATATATATATATATAAATATATATAAAACGGCTAGTACCATAATGATCGTTATTATGATCCTTATAATATAAATATCTATTTTGTGATTGTCAGAATGGACAATTGACTTTACGTGGTTTCTTTGCTTTAGTGTATTGATATTTACCTGTATTAACGAATTTATTTAAAAATAATTAATTTTCTTTCACTACCTTTTCAAAAATGTAATTTTTTCCCCTTTAGAGTGAAAGTACCACTTTTCTCCCTACCTTTTTTTTCCAGAGAGAAAAAATAAAGATTTAATATTGAAAAATCAACAAAACAATCACTTCAAAGTGATAGTTTTGCTGACACAAGCGTCGATATTGCCGTTATATTGCTTACTTTGTGTAAAAAATCAAATATTCTTTTTCGTATGACTCTTGGGATTTTACCCGTAAAACATTAAATGAAGTTGTCGTTATTACTTATAAAAAATTTCTGGGATTGATTACATAGTAAACTCCTTCAATAATGCATACCTATGTATATTTGTGTAGAGATAAAACATTGAAGTGTACATTTTTCAAAAATTACGTCATGATTTATTTGTTGAAGTCGATTTTATCAACAGCTGGAAGTCGATTTATCTACTACCACAAAGTGTTTAAATAGAACTTTACTAATTTTGTTTATTTAAAAATATTTCTTAGCATTAAACGTACGGGATCCGAAAAAGAGGCGACGTCCACCCCTTTGTATCGCCAATCGGTTGCCTAAAAAAAATGCTTCTCGTTTCGTACACCGACCATTGTGACGACCCAAATAACCAACCAACTAAATACCATATTGAAAATAATTAAAACTTTATTAATAACGTTTACGTAGATATATTTCAGACAAATTCAAAAGCTTTTAGTTCTGGTCGGTCATGATTAGTTCTGGTTAGTAAAAACGTCTTTTTATTTTTCCCAGTTAAATTTTGGACACGATAAATTACTGAAGTAGAAACAGAAAAACTTTTTCGTTAAGGCCGCAATTCTGCCATGGCTAAATCAAACGTGGGGATAATTATTTAGAAAAATTCAAGAGCCTTCAGTTTTGGTCGGTCATGGTTAGTTAAAGTGGCTTTTTATTTTCCTAATTTTAGTTCAGACGTGATAAATCATTAAAAGTAGAAAAAGTATATTTTTCCGTTTAGGTAGATAGTTAAAACCTATTTAAACCTAATTAGTTTTGTGTACGGAATAAGAATATTTAGGAGAAATTTTTGAGGTGTACCAAACGCGAGTGTACAAAACAAGAATAAATCATTGGCCTACTAAATAAATTTTAACAAAGGAGTGATAAATTATACATAACATTATTTTCAACATTATTCCACAATTTGTATTTTTCAGTTTTATTTTCAAAAGCTCGAGATGTTGCAACACTGTCTTACTTGATAGACCATATGGATTCCGTCACAGTAGATCCACAGCTGATCTTCTTTCCTTTGTCTCACACAACTGGAACAAGTCCTTGAGTTTCTTGGTGAATCCCAGATCGTTGCTCTTGACATATCCAAAGCTTTCGATCAGGTCTGGCATGATGGGCTTCTTAACAAACTTCCTTCTTACGGTCTTCCACTATGCTTTGCTCTTGGCTTTTCAGTTTCCTTTTTAATCGACGTATATCAGTTAGTGTAGATGGTCATTCCTCCAGCTTCTACCAAATTAATGCTGGGGTGCCCCAGGGCTCAGTGCTGGCACCCACGCTGTTTCTTCTACACATTAACGATATTCTCTCTTCCACAATCAATCCCATTCATAGTTTTGCTGACGATAGTACCCTCCACTCTAGTATTCAATTTCTTAAGCCACCATGTAATTCTAATTTGGAAATCAAGCGCAGGTCAATGCAGATATCTCTCTCACGAGACCTCAAACTTATCTTGGAATGGGGCGCCAAAAATCTTGTTCAGTTTAATGCCTCGAAAACACAGTCATGTTCGCTGTCCCGAAAAAAGTCTGCCAATGCTCATCCCTTACATATGAGCGACCAAGTTCTGCAGAACAAAGAGTCGTTGTCGGCGTTACTTTTGAGAATGGCCTCAACTGGCACAAACGCATTATATCCATAGCCTCGGCAGCTTCAAAAAAGCTTGGATTCCTCTTCCGAGCCAAAAATATTTCTCTTCTTCCAATCTGTACACTCTGTATGTATACCAAATCAGACCCTTTTTAGAATATTGTTCTCATGTCTGGGGAATGGCGTCCCCTACAACACTTAGCATTCTGGACTCCATTCAAAGAAGAGCCGTTCGTCTTATTAATGATCCAACGCTCACAGAAAGGCTTCCTCTTCTGGCCCACCGTCGAGCTGTATCTGTCGCTCTTCTATAGGTATTTTCACGGCTTCTGCTCAGAGGAATTGGCCAGTATAATTCCTTCTCTGGCAGCTCCCAACAGAGCAACACGTAGTGCAACTTTTATGCATCCTTTTACAGTTCAGTTAGAGAGGCCCCGAACTTCCCGCTTTCTTCGTTCCTTCATCCCTAGAGTGTCAAGACTGTGGAACCTGCTGCTCGCAGAAGTTTTTCCTTCTCCTCCCAATCTTCAAATATTTAAGTCCCGTGTGAACAAACTTCCTCTCACCACACTTAAGACACCCACGGTACGTTAGTACTTAGGCTGATGCCTTCGTGGACTGTCCCAAGATAAAAAAAAACTGTTGTTTTTTTAAAGTAGTTAAACTAACTGATGTTCAGTTACCATTATACAGGGAATATCAAAATTGTTGAAATAGTTTTTAAAATTCGCAATTCTTTTGATATATTATAATAAAAAAGAATTTGTATCCTGGCAGATGGGTAAAGACCGTCCCTAATTTGGATCTCAACAATAAGCGTTTTTTTATATATTATACAGGGAATATCAAAATTGTTTAAATAGTTTTTAAAATTCGCGATTCTTTTGATATATTTAATAAAAAATAATTTGTATCCTGGCAGATGGGTAAAGACCGTCCCTAATTTGGATCTCAACAATAAGCGTTTTCATCAAGAGTCGAGTAGGAGAGAAAAACGATGAAGTCCATTTTTGGGACAAAAATGAGTTTATCAGTGGAAAATGTCGGCAACGGCAACAAAAACCCCTTAAGGTGGATTTATATTTGTCTGACGTGACATGACGTAACGCGTCAAAACGATATCGGTTGCATGTATTTTTAACGTAACATTTATACTACGAGGGATGTTTGATAAGTTAGTGACTTTTTGAATAAAATATCTTTTTTGGCAAATAAGCGTTTTTTTTTAATATAATCTCCTTTTAGCTCGATACACTTAGTCCAGCGTTTTCTTTTTGTTCATATATTTTTATTTCTTTTAAATAATAGTTTTTCTCAAGGTCGGTGATGACCTCTTCATTTGACCCAAATCTCTGACCACCCAGCCATTTCTTCAAGCTTGAAAACAGGATATAGTCGCAGGGGGCTAAATCTGGAGAATATGCTGGATGAGGTAGCAGTTCGTAGCTCTGAATAATATTCGCCGGTGATCGTTCTACCTTTATCAAGGTAATCGATGTGAATAACGTGCATCCCAAAAACCTGTAGCCATGAGCTTGTTGGCTGACAGAGCCACCTCGGCCTTCTTTGGTAGACGTTCATTCGGTAAAACCCACTGTTTTGATTGTTCCTTGCTCTCTGGTGTATTGTGATGGGTTCATGTTTCGCCCACGGTTACTAAACGGCGCGTTCGGATTGTGGCTGAAATTTGCCAAATCCTCCTTTAAAGTGACTGAATTTAGCCAGCTAATGTATTTTTCCGGTTAAAATAAGCTCAGAAATATAACTTAACTTAAAACATAGGAATTGCGACATAAAATTAACTTTTTGTAAGTAAAATTCCTTATTTATATTAGTTCGTTTTTTAAAGTTAAAGTTCCAATTTTTTCTTTATGTTTCTATCAAAAGGACTTCGTATTTATTTTTACTAACAGAATTAATTTAAAAAAGAAATTTGCCATTTTAATTAGCAAATACATTTATTATTATATATTTACAAAATACAAAAAAATATTCTGTTGTATAGCATTTATTACAACTTTTAATACATATTGGTGAAACAAAAATAAATTAATATTGCAGTTACTAAAATTGAATACAATATACATTTTAAGTAAAAATGTCACAAAAAGACTATTTTACATTTTTTTTTAATACGAGGAAAGCCACAAATATGGCCCCTTTCAATTTTTGTTGGATGACTCTGTACAGGGTGGCATCTTTTTGATGTGATTTCAGGGTATTGGGAGAACTATAAGAGATAGAGCCAATCTGATGGAACGTTCTCTAGTTTGATTTTTAAAACAACTGCAACGGTAGAAAGAGATCGCGGCTAACTTGATGTTCAAATATTCATGTAAAATGTGAAGTACTTGCTCAGTTAAGATGTCTAAGGCTTCAGCCACCTTACGTAGTTTTATTCTCCAATTGGCCAATATTATTCCATTTTATCGACGATTTCTGGCGTGATGACCTCTTTTGAGCGATCTAAACGTTCGGCTTCACTTGTGTTGGTATGACCACAACAAAACTTGGTAAACCACTTCTTAACCATAGAAATTGAGAGTGTAGAGTTTTCATAGTATTTATCAAGTCTTTCCTTGGTTTTAGGAATTTTTTCACGCAAAAATTAATGCCTAGTCAGCACATGAAATTCATATTACTCAATTGAACAAATTAATTTTTCATTTAAAAATGGGAGTTTCCTTTTAAAAGTGCCCAATTTGGCCCACCCTGTACACTTTCGTTTGTAAATTTTTAAGCTGCTTGAGTTTTAACACTAAATTAAACTATCAAGGAAACAATTATCCGAATTGAACCAGTTTTGGTCGGTGTTTACCGGTTAAAAAACATGTGTTGTTAAATTACTTGCGATTAGAAATCGGGGCATGAATGATGTTTATATTTACATACAGGCTGTCCTTAAATAGTTATATGTAAATAAATATCTAAATGAAATGTTTAATATTTTTGGCTAAGATGGTATATTATTATTATTTTTTTAGCTGTACCAACGTATTAAATTTTAAGAGTAATTTTGTTTATTTTCATTTATATTTTGTATTTCTTATATTTTTTGGTGGTGGTTTGGTAATGGCATTTAATGTACATTTAAGGGTTATGGTTATTAAGTGTTAATGTTGTTGGATGTATTATAGCTTTGTAAATATGTTCTATATTTTTGTGGCAGATTCATGTTTTAATTAGTGATGTGTCAAATCGTTTAAAATGTATGTCCGCGGATACTGATCCCAAAACGGATATTTGGTGTTAAGATCCGCGGATACGGATACAGATACGGATCTTTATTTTCTTACTCAATCGGTGTCGGCGCACGAGACCTTGAACATGTTTCGACTTGCATTGCGCGGGTATAACTTTTGGTTTGTTGTATTCCGTAAGGGTTAAAGAACAACTTTTTTTACAGAGAAAACATTCTGAAGAATATGATTTATTTTTAAAAGAAGGTTCCGCTAGGAAGAGTACCGATGAAATATCACTGCCGGGAAAATCTTTAGTCCAATAACTGAAGACCTGAAAGTACCCAAAGCTGTAAATAAATTTTTACAGTTTTCATTTGTGGCGCAATTCTTAGGTCTTCGCGGATGCTTTCGAGCGAGAAAAAGTTTATCACAATTCCTACGTGGAAACCCGCTGAAAATGGCCCCCAAAGTCCCAAAAATGAGTTTTCCGCAAATATCTGCCAAAATATGCGCATTAGAAAATTTTTGTTAAGAAAAAAAATGAAGATCGCTTCGAAATCTACAAAAATGTTCCTTACCATTTTTTTCGCAACGCCATTATTTTTCGCAAAAACGGCCGTCGAAAAATTCATAACATTTCGCACTGGATACATGTGGCTAAACGGGTAAAAATGCAGATGGTCAAAACAATTTTTAATCAAAACGCAAGAAATATGGTGAAGGACAAACAAACCATTTTTTTTTAAATATTAATAAATTAATGGGATACTGTCAAAATATTGTGAAAAAAAACTTTGACCGCTTTTTTTATATTCTAGAAAAATCAGGATGGACCCAAACTCATTTGCAATGATAGGCATGGGTTTTCCCATTTCGATGAACTTTGAATGATTGAAAAATGTACATTATTGCCCGAGTAATGGAACAATTCGTCCACCCGCTTATAAGTGAATCCATGAAGATAGCGACATTCTAGCGGTAGAGCGGCAGCTGAAATGAGGGGACTTTTGGGTCTCGTTATCTCGAAACCTATCGATTGTTCGAAAAAAATTATAAGGACCATTTTGTAGACTACAAGGCGATCTTCATTTTTTCATTAAAACAAAAATTCTCCAACTCGCATATTTTGGCAGATATTAGCGGAAAACCCATTTTTCGGGCCTTGAGGGGACTTTTTCAGACATTTCCACCTGTTAATGTTGATAAACTTTTTTTCGCTCCAAAGGATCCCCAAAGACCTAAGAATTGCGCCACAAGGAAAAACTGTACAGATTTGTTTACAGCTTTGTCCCTTCATTTACTGTGCTATTTAATTATCCGGATTTTAAAAGGTTAAACTGTCATTTTAAATCGTTGTTCACAGTTGTGTGGAATCGTCTTGTGGCTCGGGGTCAACCAGTATTTTTATTTTAATGTTAAATCGGCTAAATTAATAATAAACGACGCAATCTGACGCATGCACGGTAAAATTTTGTGCAATTTTTTCTTTTGATAAAGATATTGGAATTTTTTTGATATTTAAAAAAATAAATAATTAGGGCTTGTCTGTATTAATTAAACAAAATCAATTGCAAAGGTCAGTAATATTAATTCTCTTTTACTTAGTCCATCGTGAATCTGCTACGATTAATATAATTTATATTATATTATACTAACCGAACCCTTTTTAGCTGCTCTTAACTATCCTATTCTGTCCTTTTAAGGCAAGAACCCTACCATCGGAGCCATCCTTTCCGAAGAAGACACCACCTGGATGACATTTTTTTGGAAAATTA
This sequence comes from Listronotus oregonensis, assembly GCA_019359885.1. Taxonomy (NCBI): domain Eukaryota; kingdom Metazoa; phylum Arthropoda; class Insecta; order Coleoptera; family Curculionidae; genus Listronotus; species Listronotus oregonensis. The sequence continues at coordinate 72,185 of JAHBCN010001146.1, forward strand.
TGACGACGACGAATATCCGACAGATGAAGCGTGAGTTGAATGTGCTTGGGATGGGGTATATTCTTTGAACTCAAATTAGGTTTTTTGTTTGTTTTTTTATGTAGGCTTTTTTGTTTGTTTTTTTATGTAGGCTTTTTTGTTTGCTATAAATTATTCAAGAAGCATTTTTTTTGCATTCTCTTTGGTTAAAATATATTTCTACCAATAAAAAGCTTTCGCAAATATATAAGGATAGATTTAAGCAAATTCACATAGTCATCCGATTTTAGACGCGGCTGTTTGTTTGATCAATTCTGAAAACCTCTCAATTTCTAAAATACTTCACTTGGGTGACGTTTTTAAATTAAAATATACTATAAATTATTTGTTCATTAGTAACTACATATATTTTTTATTTTTATTGTTAAAGTATTCCCTGCAATGTTACTCGTTACTACTTTTTCCTAAAGAAGAATGGTACCCTCATCACCTAACTTAGTTTAGTAGGAGTCATAAAGGAAGAGGTACTAAAAAACGCCAAGAATGTCGGCTTAGACTTTTGGATTTAAAGGATCGTTTTGCTTCAACTAAATCTATTGTTACTTAGTGTCTGGTTAGTATGAAAGACCTATTGGGATGCATTTGGTTTTTTATCAAAAATGATTATTGGGACTTCTTTGATATCGTTCTTATTATAATCCCCAACTTAATGGCATCTTCAATGGTGCAAAAACATCAAATCTAGAACCAGGAATTTAATATAATAATATTCAGCAACGAATCATGATGGCCGTGCAAGGGTCAGAAGACCACCCAGTAATGGTGTCACCCGCAATTTGGTATGTGCATTGAGTTGTTGGAGAATGGTTTAAGAATCTGTTGCTTGCGGTAGTAGCTTACCTTACAGCAGCTGATCGCAGCGTCCATAAGATTGTAGAAACCCACCTTTTGCTTTACCCCAGGATTCTTTAGAATCCAACTTTTCACGAGATAATGCCTGACTCCATGTTTCAAGAGTAACACTATAAGTCTTTGATCATGCGCAAATCTATCTTTTACCTTGCCCACTAAGTTTTTTTGGCCTTACTCCCATAGACCATAATTTATCAGATTTTCCACAGTCGTTAGAAGACGTTTGACATTACCAACAGTTACTTTAGAATTAGTTGCCTCAAGACGAAATCGATTATTTATTCAGATCAGATCGATGCGTAGAAGCATTAATGAGTGTATAGCAAACTACAAATTACAACAATTACAAATTACTAAAGTTATTACGTACACCGTCCATCTTAATCGCTTAAATTTTTAATCAAATACTACATAGTTATCCAATTAATATATATATATATATATATATATATATATATATATATATATATATATATATATATATATATATATATATATATATATATATATTATATATATATATATATATATATATATATATATATATATATATATATATATATATATATATATATATATATATATATATAACATACATATACAATGTCATTTATTATGGATAAAACATTACATGAAAAACTAAACAATTAAAACCTTGAACATAAGAATTTATTTCTACTAGAATGGAACTTGGAACTTGCAAATACCACCATTTTGTAAAAATGCTTTATGAAAAGCAACTAATCATTAACTTATTCGGATAGCTTATTAAGTGACAGTTTTGATAGATATTGAGTATCATATTTTTATTGGATTTTAAATTATGTGTTTAAAAAATGCAGTAAAGTAACAAAAAACACAAAAGATTGGGGTAATTAATAATCATAAGTTTATTTGCCATTGTCAAACCACAAATTTAATTAAATAAATATCATAACTTTATTTGCCATTATTAAGCCACAATATTGAAACATTCCCATACAATTTTTTGTTCTGGATCTAAATGAAGTGACTGTATATTTTGTTATAGGGAAGCCACTTCTCGTTCTGCTTCTACAAGACGTCCTGTAAGGACTTCGGTAAGGGCAACAAGTAGTGATGGTTCCGATAATAGTAAAAATAAAAATAATAAGAATGAAAACGCCACTAAAACCACTAATAAAATAATCAAAGGACAACAGTGTCAGAAAATGGAAGTTGCTGAAGAAAATAAAAAAGAAATAAAACAACAAACAAATGACTTTCTTTCTGAAAAACCAAAAGTTCCAGAAAGTAATAAAATTGCTTTAAAAAAAACCGATGATATTTGTAAGGATAAAAACAAAACCACCGTGTCGCTGAAAGATAAATCTGACAAAGAAATCGGCGACTTAAACGTCAGGCCGCCTAGTAAAACTCAAGCTTCGAACTCTATTGAAAAAAAATTACATAATTCATGTATCGATCTGGATGGTAATAAAGCCGTTTGTAGTACAATTGCTAAATCAGAGAATTCTACTAGTACTGCCAAAGACCGAGGTGCAGAAAAAATGAAAGACGAAGAATTCAACAGTGAAATTAGAAACACAAGAACAAGTGAGTCTACTAAATCTAAAAATGAAGGATGCCAAAAAGAAATTGATAATAAACTAAATTTTGATCGCCAAAAAGTTGAGAAAGCTGTTGCAAAGAAAGCAAGTATAGATTTAAAAAGTAAAACAAACTTAGGTAATAAAACTGTTACAATGAAATCATTAAATAGGGATTTTAAAAACAAAGATCAGGAAAACTTACATGATAAAGATAATAAAAAAGTGACACAAAAGAATAGTAACTGTGCCACTGAAAAGTCTAAAAAAACAACTGCGACACAAGAAAGCAGTGGCATGTTAAATAATTTAAGTAAAAATAATAGTTCTGCAAGTTTTAGTAAAGAAAATAAAGACAGCGATTCTTCAATGGATATTGTACAAGAACTTGAAGCATTAGTTAATCAAGGCGATGATCACGAATTAAAGGCAATTAAACACAGTCAAAGGCAACCGGAAAAACCCAAAAAAGTAGATAACAAGCGAATGTCCAATGAGCAAAAAAGAATTACATTCGAAGACTCCAACCTTACCCAGGACACAACCCATACCTCTACACCCTCAAGTCCTCCAGCGATTAAAAAGGACATTAGAATTAACTTAATTAGTTCACCTCTGACAATAGGACCCTTACTCAGCGATGCAGTGAATAACACTAAGGACAGTAAATCCAATTCAGCTCCGAATGACAGGAGTAAAAAGTCAAGTGAACAGAATGACAGCAAAAAAGTTATTAAATTGTGCAGAAGTAACAATAGCCTAAATGACCAAGGAAATACAAGAGTCGCTGGTTATTTAAATACTAAAAACTCCAAAATATTGAAAGACAATAAATCCCATTCAGTTTCGGATGACAGAACTAAAAAGTCAAAAGAAGAAAATGACAATTTGTGCAAAAAAAGTGTTAAATTGCGCAGAACTAACGGTAAATTGACCGACCCAGGGGATACCAAGTCTGCTGGTTATTTAGATACTAAAAACTCCACAAAATTGCCTGATACTTTAAGTTCGGTTGACGCTAATAAATTAAAGGCACCGCTTCGGCAAACACCCAACAATACTGGCTATAAAAAATGCATAGGTAATGATAAAAATACTCCCATCCTAGAAGATATATTTATTTTGGAAGATGCCTTAAAAGATATTGATGCTTCTAAAGTAATTGAAGTACCTTCCTCTCCTCCAAAAAAGGATAACCTAATTTTATCAGAACCCCATAAAGATTTTTCAGAAGACTGTAATCTCATGGAGACTTCTGAACCGTCTGCACGAAGCCGTAACGCCCAAAAAGTTGACCAGGATATTCACATAATTGAAGAAAAACCTGATATTATTGAAATAGCTGATGATGATGATGATTTTAATTCTACAGCTACCATCGATAGTCCTAATAAGCCATGTCCTGTGTCAGACATTATAAAAATTGAAAGTCCTGAAAATTTTGATAATGATACAAAAAGTCCAATAAATGATAAAGTTAGTGAAACGTTTGCGCACGAGGAACCCCTTGGAGACCTTGGTACTTTAAATACACGAATGACTTTTCTGTATTCATTTCATCGCAAGTTTGATGATGTTAGGGTTGTTGACATGGATATTTCAGATTCCTTTGAGGAACCAATAAGAACGGAACAAGAAGAAGTTTCTGACCGTGTTATTAAAGATATGAATGCTTTGTGGAAAGAAATTACCAGCCATTCCAGTGATAATACCAAAGCGATTTCGTCTAATAAAGATTCAAATTATCCTGCCTTTGATATAGTTACAAATAGTTCTCCTTATCGTATAGATGCGAATAAAGTATTATTATTAAGAAACACTGCTAAAAATGGAAAAAACAAGGTTGGCAATTTATGTAGACGTGCAAGTTTTAGCCATGAAAATAAAGTAAATAACTCTCAAATGTTACTTCGTAAAACACGTTCTTTTGATGATATCAGTTCTGTAACTAAAATTAATATGTGTGAATTTCAGAAAGAAAATTCTAAAAGCAGTTGCATTCAAAGTAAAGTTAAGAAAACTGAACAAACTAACTATAGAGATGAACTATTAATTTTACTCTCTTCACCAAGATGTCAGAAGCATGATGAAAAGATACAAAATTCTTTAAATAGGGAGTCATTGTCTGAAACAAATTTAATATCCAGTAGAGCATCAGATTGTGAGCCTACAGCAGTTTGTAACATGTTAATAATCGATGATTCTCCCACCAACTGTAACGATTCCAGTGCTTCAGTTAACACTAATAGTAGTAATCAAAAAAGTTCAAATATCATTAGAGAAACAAAAAGAAAAAAGGTGCGGAGGATTGAAAGTAGTGATGACGAATCTCCTGTTAAGAAAAAGCCCTCTTTGTTAAGAGAATTAAGCGAAGACCCGCCTGAAAATACAAAAAAGAAACACAAAGAAACAGAAAAAAGAAAACGAAAGCAGACATCAGACAATACCGAAAATATACCTAGAAAAAAGATAGACTCTCGAAGGTCTTTTTCAGTTACCGAACAAAGTCAAGAAGAGCCTTTAGACCCCGAATCTGAATCTGTAGATCAATCGACGTCCCAAAACCCAACAAAATATGTGAGTAAAGGCGAATACGTCAAATATTTTGGTAAAATAAAATCGCCGGTGCCTGATATTTCTTTGTCAATTGAATCGAAACCTAAAGCCCAACATGTTCAACGTAGACGTGCTACTTTTACATGTGAAGCTGATAATGAGACAATTCTTAAAAAAATTAACAGTGGAGATAGATGTAAGCAGAAATTTTTAGATTTATTTGGAAGTGTTTCAGATGATGAAGAAGACCTGATTCAAATGCCGAGGAAAAGTAAAGAAGGCGGTAAAACGTCTTTGAGCAAAGAAAAAGAAAACAAACCATCACAAAGCGATTCGAATACTCCAGCAGCTAAAAAATGCAAAGTAAGCGCAAAAAGAAAAAGTACATCGGTAGACCTTCAAAAGGTTGACGGTAAATCCAAGGATATATGCACGAAAGAGAAAATCAATAATGAATCTGAAATCCACAAGAAGAATAATTCAAAGGAATTAGCAACATTTCAAATCAAAAAAACAAAACTAAGCTCAGGTAACAAAGTTTCTAAGATTAAAATCAATAATGGTAAACTCAAAAAGCTAAAGGCCACATCGAAAAAAGAACAAAGTATAGATGCAAATATTGAGGACCCCATTTTAAATCGTAGAAGAGAAAGCACATCCTCAACAGATAGCAGATCGCAAGATGGTAGTTGTAACGATTCTAAGATTCAAATCAATAATGGTAAACTCAAAAAGCTAAAGGCCACATCGAAAAAAGAACAAAGTATAGATGTAAATATTGAGGACCCCAGTTTAAATCGTAGAAGAGAAAGCACCTCCTCAACAGATAGCAGATCGCGAGATGGTAGTTGTAACGATTATCAGAAAGAAAAGGAGCAATTAGAAAAACTTCATTCAAACGTGGCTAGACGCATCTCTCGGTCTAATTCAAAAGAATCAAATAAAAGCACTAGTAGCAATGCGGAAAAACATATACCAGATACTGATAAACAACAAAAAAATGAAAAAGTCGATAAAGAAAATAGTTGTAATAATTCCTTTCAATCAAAACAACCTCACAGTGCAAATTATAGAAGAGGCAGCACATCTTCGGATAGTGGCAGATCACATCATTCCGAAAAGCAGAAAATAGAACAAAAATTATCAAAATGCTTAAACAAAGAGACTTTATCGAAATTTGAGAGAAGAGACAGTACATCTTCAATTGAAGGCGGTAGTTCTCATCGTCATATGGCAAAATTATATCAAAAGTCGACTGAAAGGATTGAACATCGACAGAACTTGGCTGAGTGCGATAAAAATGGTAACGACCAAACAAGTACGACACTAAAACAAAACCCAGACATAACAGTCAAACTTCATTGTGAAGACAAAAATATTAACTCTGACGTACGACAAACTGGCTTAGATGTTACCGGAAACCCCGATCAGAATTACTTACATAAAGGCAAAACTGCTTCTGAAATTTCTCCTGCTAATGAGGCTACTAAAGTAGACTTTGGGAACTCTCAGGAAAAAAAGTCATTAAACTCTACAGTAGATAAAGGTATAAAAATTACGTCAGCAAATAATTTTGAAAGTGCTGCTGAAACCTGTGAGAAAGAGAAATTTGTGAAACAGGGTAAAAGTTTTAAAAATATTAATCATAAACAAGAAGATACTAGAGATGAAAAATGTACTGCAAGTCGTATTAAAAAACTAAAGGATGCTTGTAGAAGAAGTTCTGCACCAGTAGATTTAAATAGTTCTTTCGAGAAATCGTTGGTTAATGAAGACAGAATAACCTTTCCTCTTCTGTGCAAGGCATCAGAAGGTGAAGTCAATGAAACATTTGAAAATTGCCAACCATATAAAGCAGTTATTCCAAAATTTAATAAGGCCAAAATTCGTAAGGTTGATTTAAAATGTGATGATAAAGTTTACCTGTGTAAATCTGTTGAAATTCACAATGATTCGCAAACTATTCAACAAACGTACGAAAAAGAAGACGATGATGTAATAGAGATAAGACCGATAATTCCAATGATAGATCTGACAAATGAAGATGCAAGAAAAAGTCGCGAAAGTAGTCCAAAAGAAAGTTTTAACGACCTATTGTTAGAAACAAAAAAAGAAATACAGGAATTGGCACAAGACGAAGCAACTATTACTTTATATAGATCCGAAGAGGATGGTTCTAATCGAGATGAAGAAGTTCAGGGTGTGGCAGCATCTATTCCGTTAGTATTATCTGGCAGAAGTTTTTTTAATGTTAAACGTGTTGACGACTTACCCTCAGAAACTTCATCTTCTGGACAAAACTGCCAAAATACTTTAGAAGTGACGCCTGACTGTACACAAATGGGTCAGGAGAAAGTGTCACCCGCTGCATCACAAATATATTCTAGTTTGGTACAGGACCTAGAAATAAATTTAAACACTTGGGAAGCTCCTACATCTTTAGAAGAAGAAAACCAACGGACGGTATTTTCAATATTGCAATGTAATAGACATTTGATAAGTAATACAGATTTATCGAATAAGGTACCGTCTAACTTAGAGCCGATAAATAATCACACCATGGTATCTACACCACATATAAATAGCATTAATGCAAATAGAGAAACTCAAATAAGCGAGCAAACAAACGCAAACAATTTACAAGAAATCATTTCCGAAAAACAAACTCCCACGCAGATTGTTTCTAAACCGATACAAGAAAATTTCAACCATTCCACCAATAAGTCAGGAATTATCACTACACAATGTAATCATTCAGCAACGCAAAACGGTATAATTTCCGTTGAGTCTCAAATAAGCTCTGAGAAAAAACAGACTTCCACTTCTGATAAAAATCGAGAAACCTGCCGTCCAAGAATCATCGTTAGACCCACTAGAGCAGAAACATCGGCTTCTGAAACTCAGCGTGATTTAAATGTACGATTAGAAGCAACACAAAATCATATTGTTCAGACAGACACATCAGGCCACCATAGGGGACTACCACAAACGCTTCGGGAATGTAGACCTGTCCGTAGAAATAAAGTAATTAATACAGCTGTACCTCCTGCTTTAGTAAACATAGGTTTAACTCAAAAATCTTCGCAAAATAGTAATCAAATATCTTTGAAAGAATCGACTAACCAGACTAATTATAGGGTGACTAATGGCACCAATACTCTAAATCTTGCGATCGCCCCTCAAACTAATTCCAATTTACAAAATACAAGTCAAACTAATAGTGTTGTTGATCTTACCCAAGACAATGGTGAATTAGGTACAATGGACAAAAGAATAATGGTGGATATTTTTACTAAGCATATCTACTTTCTGGTCCATTTATGCCAGGCTCAAAATGCATATGTAGAGTTCCTTAGACAGCCTACATTTTGCCAGTATTATTTTAAAACAGAAATTGCTTTATTTGAGGACCAAAAACAACAACGTCTTGTAAGTCAGTCGGCGAGACTAGTGATGGAACTTCAAAGTCTTAATATCAGAGCATCCAGAAATCTAAGTGCAACTGCTTCTTCAATTGTAGATCAGATTGCTATTAACTTACTTAATAGAAGTATGCCAGTACAAGTTACCAGATCGATGGTATATTTACTTATTGCTCAATTAATTAAGCCTAGAGCTGAACTTTTCGTAAGAATTCCTCTTCTCAGGGCATTAAATTGCCTATGTAATATTGTACTTAATAGATTGAATTCCAGATTTCCTGGTCACTTGACGGAAGCACAAAGAAGTGTGTTGGCTAGACAAGTTGAGGAATATAATAGAATACTTGGGCGACAATCTTTTCCCCAGGTTCAACATAATGTAGTAGGTGATCAACCTAATACTAATAATACGTCAAATAATCATGTAAATAGTGAAAATAATCAACCTGTAAATCAAGTTGTGGGTACTTTGCCAAGAAGTCAACCTATTTTAAGAAATACTCTTTTGCAAGAACCTTCTGTTGAGATTTCAACTTCAGGTAATGGAATAAATTGTCAAACAAATCAATCAGTTGTCATTTCTGGGGCACAGAGGTCGAATACGAACCAATCAGAACAATTAAATGCTGAACCGTCAATAGCAAGATTGTCAAGACTATTTAGTGTACCTCAAGAACGACATATTCAGCAGTCCCATCTGCAGAATCTATATGAAAAAAGTGGAGGTGGAACTGAAACTTTAGCCCGAAATTTAAACCATGGGCCACCTAATGTTACTTTACGGCCCGACAACACATTTCAAGCACAGCATTTGCAGGCTGTAAGACAAAGTACTGTTATGCAACCACATAGATTTACTATTCCTAGAGCCCCTAGCGCTTCTATTATGCCAAATAATTTCCAGAAAACATATCATTGTAGACCTACCCATAATTTACCTGGTGGAGCTAATACTGGTACATTAGGATGTACTCCAAGATACGTACCCAACTATGAATCGCCTAGTCAAAGTCACGTTTACGCATCATTGGGCAGACCTAGCCAGAAACAAAATTTAACTAATGTAAATCCCACATCTCAAGAGACGAGATTATTAAACAATGGACTTTCATTACAAATGTCTAATTGTAATTCAGAACAGAACAATGAGTATCCAAACAACATCCAAAGAAATAATAATGCAACAGTTCAAGGTTCCAGATCCCAGCATACCTTTATCAAAGGAATGACAACAAATCAAAGTATACCATCTTCTTCTAATAGTCCAATGTTGCTTAGTTTGTTACATAATGTGAATTCGTCCAGCCCAAGAACTGCAACAGAACAAAGTCATAAGCAAACTTCAGTTGCTCAAAGTCCAAGGCGTGCAGGTTTAGAGTCAAATATCATGCAAAGTTCTCGAAATGATGCTGTATCGGAAAGGTATAGAACTTCCCCTAGACAACCACCCACTTACGAAGAATCTGTTGCGGGTAATTTGGGATCTCTATCTGACAACCAATCATCTAATCAATTAACAGCCGAAGAGATAAAAAAACGTAATGAAAGTTTGTTAAATGAATTACTTTCTTCAACAGATAATCAACCTTTGTTCAGTAAACCTCCGAGTTCTACAAATAATAATTTTAGAATTAGGTTACCTGCAACTAAACCAGAAAATACCCCTTCAAATACGGTATTTACTACCAGTGCCGATAATTCTTTTGCCTCTAATGCAAGTTCACAACCAAGTAATGTACAATTACCCAATGAGTCACTTCAAAGTGCTTCCCCCCAGGTTTCAGACATTTCTGGATCAACCAACGTAAGACAGGAGCCAAACTGCGATTATCCACAGTCGTTCAGAGTACAAACAAATGCCAACTCCTCGTTTAGTGATGTTATTTCTCAGCCTAGTTTTTCAATCTCAACCACCCCTCAGACTACAACTGTATTGGTTAACAACCCTGTGGCAAGTACTAACCACGTGGTAGATAAGCCTAAAAAACCTGTTGTTTTAAATCAAGGTTTGGCGGCATTAAGTTCCATAGGGCAAGCATCAACAATGTTAAATTCAATCATAAATACTTCTCACTGTAAAACTTCCTTACAAAACCAAGTAGTTTCTGGCGGCAATCAAGCGTCATTTTGTGTATCGCCTAGTCAAAGTCATCCTCAATCAACAGGTCTTGAAGTTACTATGTCGCAGCCACAGAGTCAGGGGTCTATGCAATCGATAGAATTAGATCCTTCCAATCAAAATCCTACGTTCTTTGACACATCTTCGGTTTCTAAAACAAACCAACCTCAGCAAGCCAATAATTCTTTGGACAATGCAGGTACAAGGTCTGTTGAAAAACAAATACCTGTGTCTGTTCCGAAAGTTCAGGTTGTATCGAAAGAAACAAAGTCCAAACCTAAATCTAGGGCTAAACCTAAATCCGAAAAAGGTGGGCGTTCAAAAAAGAAAAAACATGCCCGAACTATTGATATTGTAGATCTCTTAAGCAGCGACGAGGATACCCCATCAAGTAACCAGTCTGATGAAGGTGAACCTTCTTCGGAGACACAACAAATAAGTGATCATGTTAATTCGAAAAGTCAGATGGAAGTTTTTGAATCCTCGAATGCTAAAAATATTACACTTCATGAATACTCTAAGACTGAATCTAATTCTAATAATCAGAGTCAAAATTCACAACCGTTTACACTTGATTCGTCGAGTCAGGATTCACAACCATCGATATCTAAAACTCAGTGTAGCGATTCACAACCTTCTGATTCTCAAACCGAAAATAAGAATTCGCAGCCGCCCACTTCTGTTCCTATTGAGTGTATCGATGGCAGTGTTGAAGAGGATTGTATTGAGACTATAGATTTAACTTGGATAGATGATATGGATGACCAGGATGTGCAGCGCGAAATGGATTTCGTTTTTATTAAGCAGGAGAAACATAGAGATGAAGAGCAAATGCCCGAACAGGACAATATATCGGTAAGTAAATTTGATTATTAAAGTTTTGTTAAATCACGTTTATTACCAGAATAAGTAACATAGTCTAGTGAAGAAGTGTGTTTCTTGCGAAAAATAGTTAAAAGACTTCGAAAAATATGAGCGATAGCTCATTTGACGCGAAATGCAAATCTGAGGAAGGAGTTTTAAGGATTTTTTCTGCCAATGAAAATTGCAATTATTATTAACAAAAAACGAAAAAAAAGTCATTTCGATTTTTGGTGATAACTCAAAAACCATAAGAGAGCGGAAATTGCAAAAAAGATACTTGAGAAGTTCAAAAACGACGAAGTTTGAATGCTTTTTGTATATTTAAAGGGTTCTGGTTTGCTTGAGGATCAGTAAAGGAATCGTGTAATACACTGTCTGTCTCCTATCGGTTAGGAATGGGTTTATTTGACTGGACTTGCATATGGCCGTACAATAAACGTTTTTTGCGAGATTAGAACAAACTTATAAACAAACGAGAAAAAAAATGTTGGTACAAATAACGTTAACTCTTTTTCTACTCAGATAAGATATTGTAAACATCTTAAATGTATTTATACAAAACGAGCATACATTTACTAAAAGCATCATTGCCGTTTGGCAGTGCAAATAAGCGAGCAAGAGTAAAAAAATAATCATAGTATAACCATTCTCCGTGGCTCCTACGTGTCGATTGTTCCACGAGGAGAGGCCCACCAAACAGCACGCAGAGCGGGGTATATATATTCCTTCCACCGACCAATGAGCATGTTGGCGAATCACCAAAAACCAGTTTATAATTTTTTTATGAACAAAACGAATGTATAAATGCAACCACTAAACACAAAATTAGTCAATTAAAACGGTAAAACTCGTTTAGAATCTATAATTATATAGAAATTCTATCACAAATCATAGGTCAGTCCAAAAACTAAAAAATCTCACACAAGCGGCCAGTACGAAACTGGCCGTGTGTGTGTGCGTATGATTTAAGACCCTAAGCGATGACTACCGCCACAGCGCACAGACCCATTTTTTCGCCCATAAAATCTATCTTTTGAACCGCGCATCTGATACCCTTTGCCGGTCCATATGAAGGTCAGTGGTTCCTATCCAAAAAATCCCCCCTGATATCTAAAATTTGACAATGTACTTTTGTGAGTTGGCAAGTTTTTAACTTATCTGTCTGTATTAATATATGTTTTTTTATCATTAATATACAGGCAGATTACTAAAAAATTGCCAAGGTAAAGAAAGAACTTGCACTTACCATTGTGTAAACGTTTTGTTGACACTTAACACTTGACACAGTAAAAACATGTTAACTAATCACTTCTCACCTGCACATGCTACCTAACACAATTTAAATTAGCCTTTAGAACTTTACTTAAAAGGTACAACTAGAAAATCCGCATATACTTTATTTTTATTATTTTTTTAGGCCGATGAAGACACCGCAGTTTATACGGTAAATGTTCAAAGGTTGTGCAATTGTTTCCAACCCGCTCAATACAACTGTGTGTGTGGGGAGGCGTGGTATTGTGGAGAAGAGTGTCAGGTATGTTTTTCTGTAAGCCATGGTCCAGTAAAAAATAACTTTCAGCACCTAGGCATTGTCTAGGTTTTATTATAGGCTCGGGATATTTATTCGAGCTTCTACCAATGTCTACAAAAAGTTTGGACGATTTGATGTAGGTTCTATGACAATTGCCCCCAAGCCCCGAGTATCGGCTCTGACAAAGTGCAAATGCTCACGTCATTTTCGTCTGGTAGATGCCTAAATTTTACCTCAAATACCCTAATTGCTCAATCGCAAATCTCATATTATATAAAATAGATTGCCTCGAGTGTCCAAAAACCTATATTTGAAAAACAAAGCAATATTTAAAAAATAGAATAGAAACATAAAACAAGCATAAGAAACATTAAAGAAAATTCAACAGCTCTCGCTAATCACGCAATAGAAAACTTGCACAATTTTGATTTCAATAATGTTCAAATTCTAGATTATAAAACAAATTATAAAGGAAGACATTTAAAAGAAATGATTCATTAAAAAAAAAACTAAAAATACTGTGAGTTTTAGGACCGACACCGGTAATTTCAGTATTGTATACAGTATACAGTGCTCTCCTTTAATGCCCCCATCTCTTTATTTTTTGAACGGATCAATTTAAAATATTAAAACTTGAGCTAATGTAATTGGTGCATGAATTTTATATTTTAGAGTAAAATTGACAGATGTAAATTTCAAGATGGCTACTGGGCGCTATCTTGGAAAAAAATTATATGAAAAGAGTGGTCTTGTTGCGCATCATTTTGAAGCTCCACACGAGTACTTTACAACCCTAGAACATAAAGTCAATTCCTTTACGTACTACAAAATGGCATTTAATAATTACCTGAATACATTAACATTTTACTTGATAATTCAAATAAATACGTTTAGTTCAGTTGAGAAGATGCTGGACACAAGAATAGTCGGTCTGAAATTTCACGCCGAACATTTTTAAACACAGTAACATCGATATTTCTACAAATATTTGTTATTCTCTGTCGTATATCCAATATTGAAGCAGGCTCAGTTTCCTACACCTTTTGCTTTAAATAGCCTCATAGAAAAAAGTCCAGAGATATCAAATTTTAGGTCTTCGTAAGATCTACCAGTAGCCAAAAATCTTAAGGTTGCACTTAGTCGCTCGTGGGGCGATATAGCCTCTCGCATGTTTGTACTTATTCTTTCAATCATTGGCGTTACCGACGTAAGTAACTGCAAGTATACCTCTTCGCTCATACGAAGATAATTAAACCAGTCCTTTGGATACAGCCTTAGTTTTTCAAGAAGATTAACATGCGAGTGGTTTTCTCTTCGCCGAAGCCAATTTTTAGCCCACAACATTCTTTTTCTGGTTTTTTTTTTCTTAAAACTAAAACTATCGCGGCGTAACACAATAACTCCGTTTCGTCCATTGAACGTCTTTCTTCTAGCGGGATCTTGGTAAAACTGACTGTATGTGACCACGCATCCAGTCAGGCAGAACTGTTTTAGTTTGGCCTGATCACTCCGGTCTCTCCATGTATGGGGGCCTTTATCCTCGACGGCCAATCCAACGACCGGGGATATTGTCATCTAAATAGTTTCGAACTTGTCTGGAGTAGTGTGGTGGAGCTCCATCTTGCTGGAATACAATATCCATATCAAATTCATTAAGATTCGCTTCGACGATTTCGGTTATTAGAGGGTCAATAGTATTTTCCAGCATATTCAAATACACTTCCCCTGTTAAGTTTTGTTCGATGAATAGGCCCCACAATATGGTTTCCCAATATTTCTGCCAAACGTTTATTTTTTTCTGGATATTGAGTATGAGTTTCCCGGAAGACGTGATGATTAGTGTCACTCCAATAACGACAATTTTGTCTATAAACATTACCGTCGAGAAAAAATGTACACATCACTAAAACAAATATTATGGAAATAGGTAGGATGCCGTGCAATGGTTTCCGTCATAGTTTCGCACAATTCTGTTCGTCGATCAGGTTCATCTTCAGTTAACTGGTGTACCATTTGGATTTTGTATGGATGATACTTATTCCTTTTCAAAAGTCTCCATACAGTAGAAGGACAAACCTTACATACATTCGCGACGGAGGAAGTAGACTGTTGGGGACTAACTATGACTAACTATCATCTCACCAATTATTTTAACTTGCTTTTCTTCCGGGATGGACGGGGGCTTTTTGTTGTTTACACTACAAGTAGTTGTAAATTTAGATACAAGTTCCCGTAAGTATTTACTACAAATATGACGATTCAAACACTAATTTGTCCTCTGTATTATTTACTATACACTATACACAAATATTCAAGCAGGTTTTTTGCCAATCTTTTTTCTGCCGAACTGCTCAATAACTCGATTTCAGCTCTATAGCATGAATATTTTTTGAACTTAAAAGTAACAAAGCAATACAATAATTTTTAAAAAAACTAACGACTGCCACCGGGCTTCATCGTGCCCCCGCCCAGTTCTTACTGGACGGCTATCCTCGCTCTTAAGACCTAAAAGGTAAAAAAGCGAACGAAGACATATTTTATATATGTATTGTACGGTGCAGCCAGATCGTGGGTGGGGAAAAGTACTCCCTCCACGCAACACGCTAGCAACGCAAACAATGTGATCGGGACACCGAAAGGAGCCAAGCGATGCCAAAGTCTTCCCCCAGATTAAGGAGAAGTTTCTTTCTCCTACGTGGTAGGAGAAAGAAACTGGGGGGAGACTTCGGCATCGCTCGGCTCCTTTCAGTGTCCCAATCAGGAGGGACTGAAGGGGTACTTTTTCCCCACAATCTGGCTACACTGCCATTGTAGTTTAAGTTGAAATGTAAAATACTAGTGACAAATAAAGCAGTATTGTAATTGGTAAAAATTGGTACAGATTTACCGAGAAGATAAGTTAACCGATCCAAAAGCGTCAGGGCAAGGTGTCCTAGTGAGTTAAAAAGAGATAAAGAGTATTTTAGTTATTAATACTTACTCTAAATTACTTAAAAAAATAGTACTAATTATAATATTATGTTTTAGTTAAAAGATTGGGAATCTCATCAAACAGTTTGTCACACAGCACAGGAAGATATGGACACAGAGGAGGAGTTAATTTTAAATCAACATGAAGAGGAGGATATTCCCGGTGAAACCAAAAACTAAAAATGTGTCCGAGTTCTCTGTTGCACATTTATGAATATTCGTGTGGAATATTCGTACAGTGAGTCTTTTATAGATATTGATATCGTCTTAAGTTGTGCCAAGGTATTTTTCTGTTAAGTTCCTATTTTCGTATTTTTTTATTTATTTCTGACCTGGCTGAAAAATGACATGGTGTCATTTAAAATAACATAGACTGAAGTATTCTTAACGAGTATTGCTCAATGTTTAAGTACTTAAATAGTTATAGCATGTAGCATAAGAATTTATCCGACATTTTGCATAACATTTCAGTCAAAATATATGCTATTTATCAATGCTAATTTATTTTCTAGTTAGTAATAATGTTTACCCTCAGTTACTTTCAAACTTTTTCTGGTTAAGATTGTCGTTTTTTAATTAAAGTAATTTAGCATAGCCGATGTTCCTGATTTCTATCAATTCTTTGTAAATTTAGATGCAAAAGTACTTATTTATCTAATAACAACTTCCAAAAAACAATTATAAGAATAAATGCTCGTTCCCAGAACTACGTCGTGTGGCCAACGATATATCGAGGGCTAATAGGAGATTATATTTATTCATAGATTGGTCCGTTATCACCAACCACATCCCCTCGAGTTAAATTTATTCTAACTCTTAATCGCGCCCCTGCGGCGGTAGCTATGTAGAATCGTCCTTATTGTTTGTTTGCTGCGTAGTACTGTGACCCCAAGGGTGATAAACCTAACAAGGAGTGCTCGATCCCATTTAAGCCCATATACACCAATTTAAGTGTCAATTCGGTATTTGTGACGTAATCCGTTTGCCTGTTTGTTTTGTTTACAAGTAATATAAAGTCTTAATTTTTTTAAAATACTATACATTACAGTTCTAATAGTAAGTGCATATCCAAAATGGTTTTTAAAAGTTGAATATTTAACAAAAATTAATAAAATAAATCTACCTTCTGGGCAAAATTGGGCAAACGGGTGACGTCCAAACATCTGTGGACAAATAGTAAAAATC
Organism: Listronotus oregonensis; assembly: GCA_019359885.1. Classification (NCBI taxonomy): domain Eukaryota; kingdom Metazoa; phylum Arthropoda; class Insecta; order Coleoptera; family Curculionidae; genus Listronotus; species Listronotus oregonensis. The sequence goes on from JAHBCN010001146.1 coordinate 89,291, forward strand.
GAGCACTCCTTGTTAAGTTTACCACCCTTGCTGTGACCCTACAAAATTTTAACCGTTGTGACTTTGTAGAACTTTGAGATTTTTACAAGTCATTTACACATTACGTTAAACCAGTTTCAGAACCAGTCGATAGTCGATACATTATTTTATATGGAGTAAAAGTGACTCTTTTCATGGCGCGCTCGTGTTTAAGTGGGTTCGCAAGGCGGCTTGGCCCGGTGTCGATGAATAGTTGCTATAACAATGTAACATAAAGCTGTCAGTGGACACTGTCAACAATAATTATTTTTTTAAAATTGCGTCTCCGATTGCGTTTTGATTCTGTATTGATAAGTAGTTGTTGAGTAAGTTCGACCAAATAATAACTGATTTGTTCAATTAAGTAATAAATAAAAAAATTGTTTTGTTTTAGTTTCATAAATATTCAGTTGTTGACGCTTGTTCTGTTGTTTGTTTGTATCTATGTTGCTATGATAACAGTTTTTCCTCAGCCGGCAGAAAAGTGAAAAGTAAAGCTTCAGCGAAGGAAAAAGAAATTAAAAAAAAATTACAGGTTTATATTACACAAGTTATATAATTATGAACAATAAAATCTGAGAACATCTAATTAAACATGTTATTTTTTTTTCAAACGTCAATAAAACCGCCATTACTCGACTGTGTAGGCGACCGCGAAGTTTTTTTTTTCGCTGGACCTTTACTGTTTACCTTTCCGTCGGCGGGGGAAAAAATTATCATTGCAAAATAGATACAAACAAACAACAAAACAAGCGTCAACAACTCAATATTCATTAAACTAAAAACAAATCTTAAATTTTTATTTATTATTCAATTGAATATTAAATGTACTTACTTAATAACTGCTTATCGATACGGAATTAAAACGCAATCGGAGGCGCAATTTAAAAAAAAATATTATTGTTCATGCTGTCTACCGGTCTAAGCCGCCTTGCGAACCACTTATCTTTAATAATTTTTACTATTGGAAAGAGATGTTTTTGAATTACTTTTTCGACGTTTATAGAAAAAACAACATATTTTATTTAAAGAAAAAGTTACTTTTCATGGCTTGCTCTCTATTACCACCCTTACTCCGTTCGGCTGTTAAACACGAGCGCGCCACGAAAAGTATCACTTTTCCTCCATATTAAATAATATAGTATAATTAAGTTTAGAAAATACATCTTCTTTTTTGTCTGTATTTTTCTGTTTAATATGGATCTCTATGTCAAAAATATAATGCAATCCACTCGGTTGTCCGTAGATATTTTTAAAGGCAGTAAAAGGGTAATAAGAAAATAGATAGTTTATTTATTAGAAACCTAACTTCAAATAAAAAATTTGTAACGTGCCGCAAGGCACAGATGGTGTCGCGAAGTCAAATCACATGATGTCGTTACCATTCAGCGACTCGCTGTAAAGGGGCGGAGTCTTGCTGGCACACTTCGAAGTTCTAAGAACGGGCCCGGAATTATTTTAAAGTTTTATAGCTTTATTAGGTAAATAACGAATGTAACAATTCTTTGTTTGGTACTATTAGTTACTAAATAAAATGTGATTTATTTATATGTACGAGTAGGTAGGACACAACTGTATATACAGGGTGTTATGAAAATATTTTAATATACTAAAATGGATAACTCCTCGGGTAATGAAGAAGCAGTGATTTTTTTTAATAAAAACATTTTTAAATTTAGTAAAAATACCTTTTTTCGTCTCTTTCAAACACGATTTGGTCCGTGGCCTCTTTTAGGTATTATTGGTCTCATATTTATATTTAAAAAATGCAACGACAAAACAATATACAGACTAATTTCTTTAATATGCTAGAAATCATCCATTCGCTTCCAAACGCGAAGAAAAACATTTGTTGTGTCTTGGGCCGTCATTTTCACACGATTTTGCAACGAATGCACATTATTTAATTTTACTAAGCACAAATAAATTTTTTTAGAAAACCACATAAAAAGAATTCGCATGGACGATGGTATCCCAGAAAAGGTTTCTTAAACCCGAAGTTGAACAAACTACAAAGTCCTAGGATCCGGATATAGATACTACAGCCTTGCTTCTCGAACATCTTGCCCAGTTTCTCCATGGCCTAAGACCCACATAATTTAATTGCAATATGGTGCAAACATCAAATCAAAGAACAAAAAACTAATTTATTTGTCATTGTTGCAGCGTTGTCATTTATAGCGGTTCGTTTCCAAAATGGCTATTTTTTGATCTTGTTGGAGCCTGGCGGCGACTTTTGAAACTTATTTTTGTCGATTAAAAACAAAACTATTTTTCTAGGTGGATAATTTCTCGCTTTAATACAGCACATTTTTTTGCCTACTACCTTTTAATAAAAATAATATTTGCCGTGGGGTATGACAAGAAACAGGACATTCATCATACCATCGAAGGCGTTGACTTTACTCTTTAGCTGATTCGCAAGTAAAAACTTTTGTGTGAAATTATTAGACATTAAAAAAAAACGCTGTTAATATTAAGGTAACGGACTTTTAATCATTTTTCTGGTATTGTTGTTTGTACTTCATTTTTTTGCGAGAATAAACTGAAGGAATAATTTCTTATAGCGTGTTATGTGTCTTTAGTTGGTAAATAATTCTTTGTGCGGAAATAAGGCTTGTGTATTACAACTGTATTAAAAACTGAAAAACAGTGGAATTTAAAGGGCTACAACAAGATATTTTATCTAGTGTCTCGACTTACAGTTTTACGACCAAAAATCTCAGTAATTACCAGTTGTCCGCTATTTGTCACTACTTTTATTCAATTTATTTTTACAAAAGATCACGGGGTTTTAGTAAATTAAAGTATTTTTATAACACCCTTTATGTATGGTAAATGAAAACAAACGTAAATTTTGAACCGGACCCTATCGATTTTTACATATTATTTTATACCATTATAAGCACTGTGATTTACGGTTGTACAGGTTAGAATAATTTTAAGTGTATTCGAAATGCCCATTGAGACTTAAAAAATAAGTTTTTTACAAAAATCCACAACAAAAGCTGATATTTTAAGTGGATTTTTGAAACTTATTTTTGTCATTTTTAAAAGACCCTTAGTTTCTCTTTTACTTTTGTATTAATTTTGTTGTATTATTGTGAGAAATTATTAGGTGAGGTTATTGGTCTGAATTTAAATAACAATAGTGAGAATGTGTGCTTCATCTACTTATACAGAATTAAACAAATTTGAAGCTTACTATTGGGGCATTTGAACTATAGGTATAAATACGAAAAAAAAAAGACTTGATTTTTTCGACAGTATTTGCTATTTATGCAATATTCAGTTAATATGCCACCTAAACGTGACTAACCTAATAATACATGGTAAGTTTTTTAAAGTGTTACAATGCGGTAGGTCGAAAAATTTTTAAAATATTTTCTTGAAATTTTGGGTCGCGTAGTAAGTGCAGGGGCGCCTATTTTACGTTATTTTTTACAATATTTCCTTCACCCCGTTTTAAGGGGTGGAGGTAACTTTGGAATTTTAAATTAATGTGTTTTCTTTAAAAATAAGAATCTACGTAAAAAACTAAGTCTGTGTGGATGGTCTGGTTACGGAATTATAATCAAAGATAGTTTCATTGCCTCCTGGGCTTTTTGTGCCTAATCTCCCATTTTCGTTCATAGTAATCCTCCCCTTAGTCTTGTTCCTTTTACAAGTCTATATAACCCCAAAATTGGTTGGTTGATATATTTCTGTGGGTGCATTTTCGGTTGCCCAAATAATGCCTGTCTTTTGAAATTCAACGCCTCACATTCGCACATGATATGGTAGGCTGTTTCTTTCCCCTCGTCGAACATTCTGCAACATGGGCCCCCATTGTATGAGCCCATCTTGTGTAGGTGTCCTCTTAGGTTATCGCGCCCTGTTAGCAGCCCTACTGTTATGCGAAGTCTTTTCCTACTTTGTCTGAATAGTTTATCCTTCGTTCTTTTGGATGGGTCCTTTATGAACCCTTATTCCACTGATGTTTTCCGGTATTCCTCGAGTTTGTTTTGGATCCATTTCCTGGTTTGTCCTTGTGCTGTGGTTTTGGTTACTCCAAGGGCAGGTTCTGGTCCAAAGTATGGTGTGGATGATCCCTGTCTCGCAAGCTCATCCGCTTTTTCGTTGCCCTTTATTCCTGAATGTCCCGGTGCCCACAGGAGAGTTACCCTGTTGCGTTCTCCCAGGACTTCCAGTTCTTTTTGGCATTTTCATGTCAATTTTTGTCATCTTAGTTCAGTTATAATTTCTGATTTATTTTTTAATTAAACTAAACTATTTTTGATGATTATTTCATAATCAGTAGAGCAATTTATTGTTTTTGCACACAGACCTAGTCTTTTACGTAGATTCGTCTTTTAAAATAAAAAATACTTAATTTTATTTTAAATTGCCAAGGTACCCACTTCTCAAAGTAAGGTGAAGGAAAAAAATGCCAAAAATAACGTTAAATGTGTTCTCACCCTCATACATCAGCAAAATTTCATTAAAATATTAGAAACGGTTTTCGACGTATCGGTTTGTAGCACTATAAAAAAACTCACCCTGTAGTGTAATAATTTTATTTTTAAATTTAGATTTCGATTTATATGCGTTGGTGCTAACTTAAAATTAAAATAAAACCCAAGCTTCTAATATAAATTCTGGAAAAAAATATCACTAACAATCTTTTTAAAATTTAGGATAAAAAAATACATCTTATGTGTATTATTAAGGTCCCAATTGTAAAGATTTTTTTGATAAGAAAAATAATTTATGAAAAACCAATAACAAGTGTCAGATTTGTTTTATTCTGTATACTAATTGTAATATAGTAGATATTTTTGGCGTCACTTATGTGATTTTGTTTATGTGATTGACAGATAACTAATAGGTTCACTTGTCTTTAATTAGGATACGACCTGATATAAAATGAAGTTTGACCCATGGTTAATCTGTCAACCAAAGAGGTACTAAAACTCTATATGTTAAGTTGGTTTTTTCTGTTTCTATTCTTACTTCAAAGTATTTTTGTATATACTAAATTCTACACATAAACCTGTTTATGGCCTTTGCAAAAATATTTCCGTTTTTTTATGTATTATTATAAAAAATGGTCCTAAACAAACAATAGGTGTATTAAAAATAGAGGTGTGAAGGTTGGCAGTACCGATCATTTAAATATAAATTTGTATTTGCCAATAACTACTTGGGAATGAAAATTGTTTTTATACAGTTGCCGAAAAATACGTATACAATTTTTGACAGACTCTCCACGTTAAAATGTTGGCTCTCAATAACGCTACTATAAATACTGTATTGAGTTGTCTCGTACCATATGATAGATTATTTTAACTTAGAAAATAGAACAAAAAAACTCAATTTTTTTAACCCTGATTTTCGATATAACTATGTTGGCTTAAATTAACTTATTTTAACGTCAGAAGGCGATCATAAAATTTTGTTCACCCTAGTTGGTTTTTAAATAGTTATGAACTGGCCGAGAAGCTTGGTAATTGACTTCAAGATTGTGCGAGAGAGATATTGCTAAAACATGCAAAAGTTATAAACTTATTACCATAAAAGAATATTCAACAAGTATTTCATAATTTTTCTTTAAGCAAATTTAATATAGTTATTTTTATAATTAAAGAAATAACATTGTATTAAAATTGTTTAAAATTTGAAAAAAGATAATCTCATTAGAACATCTCACATTTATGCTTTTGTCGAGCTTTTTGCGTTGAAGATTATGAACGCCAGCGACTGATCAAGAGTTCTGACCGCCCCAGGCTAATTATGATGACGCGCCCCCGCCAGGTGTGTTAGGGTCGGCCTATAAAGTAGTATGTTAGTTTTGACTTTGATTACTAGTGTGAAAATTTTAACATGGTTTATACATACCTATAAAAGTTTTCAGATCGATCTGCTGACGTTGTCCTTTAATCTGCACGGCATTTAACCTTAGGGTGGCAAACCATTTTTTAAGCTGACCGTACATAAAGGCACCTCACGCATTATACAACCGAAATCATAACAAGTGACTGCAGGCTACCAAGTAGAAAACCAAATCCATGTCGTGTTTTTCCGCATGACTTGTATTGGCTTAGTTTTTATGGACAACTTAGTTGTTGCGGCCATTGACCATGAGCGTGGTCATCTAGTGGGTAAAGTTGCTTCGACGAAGTATTTTTTAAATATTTACACTTCTGATGATCCGGAGAATTTTCATGATCAGTTATTAAGTTAGAATTTTTCCAGTCATTAAATCCACTTCTGGCAAATACGGATGTCCCTCCCAGTAAACTCACCACCTGAATCTGTACAAAGATGAATTGCTTTTTGAACCCTGAAGACATTTTCAAGAGCCTGAGCAACTTCTTTGGATGTTTTTGTTTTAGGTGGAAAAGCCCAGACAAATTTTGAAAAGCAGTTTATTACAACCAAATTATATATAGCCTTTGTTTTCCTTTTCATATTCTTTAATATCAACCAAATCAGCTTGCATTAGGTCCAATAAAGATTTAAGTATAACTCTACGTCGCTTAAAATTTATTCTCGCTGGTTTATTTAATTCTTCTACAATATGTCTTTTAATGTTTGACATATTTAAAAAGTTATTCAATAATGTTGGCTTCACGCAATTCTTCAATAATATAATTAATTTCGTTTGTGTGACTCCATTCTGAATATACTAACCAGCTTCTCTTTACAATTTCGCCATTAACAAGCTTTATTTCAAACATATTTTTAGATAGAAATCTTTTTTGATTTTTATACTGCCTTTCTGATCTCGAATAATCTCAAAATTCATCGTTTACCTGCCACAGTGGAGGGTCACTTGACGGAATAGACGGCTTTTCTTCTATTAGAATTTCATCTTCATTGTAGATTGTCGGCGTCGTCGCTACTGTAAGGCTAATGTTGGACGGAAAAACGTAAGAACAGTCCGCGGTAGGGGGACCAGGTAAGAAATCGCTGGCGATAGGGCAGCATTCGTCACCGTTTCGTTACTTTCCCCAGAGCTCGTAAAAATGTTTCTAGTTTACGAGTATGTCTTGAAATGTTTTCTATCTATTTTTTTTCCTTTTGCTTTTTTCTGCATTCTGCTCCATTTGGCTTTTTAACTATGGAACTACTCTTATTAGCACGCGGCGAGCTGCGCTGATGCCAGCTCACTCGCTCGACCAACGACCGATTCGAGTGACAAGTCAGTGTTTGTCTTACGCGCGCTTTTTAAAATTTAAAAATTTATTGTTAAAATCGGGGACTCCCAAGCTTCCTCAGTTCACAGCGCACTTAGTTTTAGTGTTTTTTCTCGGTCTTATTGAAATATGTAGGGTAGATGCAATGATGCTAGATTAATAGTGCATGCGAAGATACGATTTCAGCGCTCCCCCCGATCCTCGCGCCCCAGGCTGCAGCCTAATTAGCCCAATGGTTAATCAGGCTCCGATGAACGCTTTAAATCGCCTTTTTGTCATTAAAGTTAGATTATCAGGGCCTTTCTTTCTTATGTTGGCCGCAAATACAGTGCGTTGCTGAAATGGCGAAACGTCAGTTCAAAACTTTTTAAACGTCAATGTCTAGATCTTAACATAGGCAAGTTTCGCATTTCTCAAATGGTACTCAAATTTTTACCCCTCAAAAATATTTTGTATACCTAGTTTAAAAAAAGGTCTCGTTTCGCTATAAGAAATAAGAAGTAAAAATGTAAATTCTAGCAAAAACGCGCTTCAATGCTATGACATCACCGGTCCTAGAAATGCAGTGATGCCAATTCTACTTAATTATATTTGTACTACATAGCATGGCTCAGCAAATACGAGGTGTTTTTACTAAATTATATAATATTATTTTAATCAGAAGCGTACCGACAGGGGAGACCTGGATTAAATTTGATCACTTTTTATTAAACGTCATATTTTTACTGTTTTCTTTAGAAATTCTAATTCCGCGGTATAAATAACATAAATAAGATATTCCTGTAGAAAATCTGTCAGGCTAGCCGTTCTCAAAAAAACACTCTCCAAAGAAAATAGTGCATGGCATGGTCGCCCAATAATAATAAAAATTTCTACATCCAAAAGTTATGGTTAACGAATTTAACATAAGGTTAAAAAATAAAGTTTATTTGATTATAATTGTGTTAATAACAGTGTAATAATAAAAAAATGTTCTCGCATTTCAAAAAATGCCTGAATACTCTTTTGCTTGGGCGACCATGCATGCACTATTTTCTTTGATGAGTGTTTTGTCGAAATCGGCTGGTCTGACAAGTTTTTAACAAGAATACCTTTTTTATTCATACCGCGGAACCATAATTTCTAAAGAAATCTGCAAACATTTTACGTTTAATATAATTCTGAATAAAATAAATTGAGGCCGCCCCTGTCAGCACGCCCCTGATTAAAATTAGAATTTAGTAAAAACACTGAAAAGTACCTACTATTTAAAGCAATTTATATGCCAAAACTCAGATGACTATCTGAAACGGTTCCAGAGATATTAAATAAAACCTATATCCCGGTGCCATATTTGAATCGACATAGCAACCTTATGACGCATTTGCGGACCTATGCTAATATTAACTTTTCTTTATAATTTAACATGTGGAATCGCCCCTAGAATTATTCGAACTGTATTTCCGGACACCCTGTATAATCGACTCTTCATCGACTCCTATTAAACATACTTTTTTTAGCACCTATATTTGTACAAAGTCACCTAAGATTTGTACATTTTCAAAATTTAGTAGTAAACACATTCCGGCAGGCTCATTTTTTTTTTTTTTCGTTTAAATGAATCAGGATCATTTTTATGTAAACATATAATTTACCAAATATGACTGGTATAGTTAATAAGCCAATAAACTAAAATACTAAACGTAATGGTCACTAAAATTTGTTAAATTTTGTGCTACCATATTTTTTTTTATATTTGCTTCTAATTTATTTGTTATTTTTAATAATACAGTCGAACGAAACTACAGTTAGTTTAAATTTTTCCGAACATAACCAATAGTTGAACTAATAATGGCACCAAAATTAAAGACGGTAAGGTTGACCAATTAAAAAGTGTCTTATATTACGTGCAGTATTAAGTACAACGTACAAATGTTTTAAATTAGGGGCTGGTAAAGAAAACCACCTACGGAATCGGACGATTTTATAAGATATATATACGATATATAAATATACTTTGAATAATATTATTTGAGAAAAAAAAAATACTGATGAAGTAGTTTTCACTAAAAAAATCACAATTAAAATTATGAAAATTGGTCTTTATTTGACATTTTATTACATATTTTTAGGATTTACGTGTAATGTGTACATGCGCCGCGCTTGTTAGTTTTGGTTAGTTTTTTCTAAAAAAAACGTTAAACGGAAAAAAACAGTCTTTAATAATATCAAATTATTAGAAAACATTTGACAGCATTGCTTATTCAAGCAGAGACACGTCACAGAACGGCATCGTATCATCTCTTTATATGGAAAATAGAAAAAAAAATTATGTTGTGATAATGTAAGTAAAAAATCCATTTTTTTCATACCCAGTGTGTTTTCTTATGGAGTAACAAATGAGTAAAAGAAAAAATTATATCAAAATATTGCCGTTTAAAATAAACATTAAAGTTTAACAAAGCCCTAGTTTATATTTTATGTACTATGTTTTTCGAAATTAATTAAAATACATGGAGCATCCGCAATTTGTTTTCCTCAAAGTGTTTCAAAAATGATGAACTTTCGAATATATAATCAAAAGAAACTAATTCCCTAGGTAGTTTTCTATATGACTTAATTTGATATTGTGAAACTTATCTATTAAACATATATGTCGGTCCTCCTTTCCTCTTTTGTAAGTAGTATGTAAACTTCTAATCCACTGCTGATATATTTATTTAGAAATTTTGTGATAATAGAGATAATATTTTTCTAAACGTAGTTTAAAGCTTGTATAGAGTATAAATTTGTACAGATGTATTTTGTAGTATTTAAGGTTGTTACTTCTCTATTTTCTTATCGTTCTAGATAAGATACATTAAAACACATTTATTAATTTGAATTTTAAAGACAATTATTATTTAAAGCATTTTGTTACTTTTGTAAGTATAGAATAAGCCATTTTATGCCAAAGAATCAAAAGTTTAACTTAATTTACATACTGCAATATATTTTTTTTTGATACAATGGTTGTTTTTTTTTTAACCATAAGTACAAATATACAGAAAATATTATCTGGTTTTTTGATACTCTGATCACAAGCTATAAAGACTTGTGGACGCCCTAGGTCGATAACTTTTTCGAATTTGCAGATCGACCTGAAAAAAACTCTTAAAATTTTTTAAATTAACATGAAAGCTATAAACCTTTTGGTAGCAAATCTGCCACCAATTTAAAGGGTATGAAAAAGTATATGAATAGTAAATAAATTAAAAATCTGAAAGGTTAAAAATTTATAATTAAAAATGGTTTTGTATTTTTTAGGTTATGTAAAATGTGAGTAGATAAACCTTGGACATAACACATATAGACTGCTGATGCTGTACTGCCGAGTTGACACCAAGAGTGAGAGAGCACGCTATACGAGCTGCACTTTACAGAAAGAGGAAAAGTGCGGCTCGTATAGTGTTCTCTCTCACTCTTGGGGTCACTTCGGCCATAGTTTAAAGAATATACAATATAGGAGTTTGGTCACTCATGGCGGCTCTCAAAACTCACCCCTCTTATCCCCGCTTGTCCAATATATTCGTACCAGTCTATGTGTGAATCCGACTGATACGCAGAGCGCCAAAAATCATTTTGCTGTAACCGTGTGCTTTGGTATATCGTGTCTCTAAAAAATTGATAAATATGTCTGGTAATAATAGTTCAGTTTGTGAAAGTTGAATTAAAAGCGATTTATCATTTTTTAGATGCCCAAAAGACCATATTAATATAAATTATATAGATTAGACTATTTTATTGGTATTTGTTTTAAAAATATATCAAACTTTTAAATGTCAAGCTTGGTAAAGTGCTTTGGGATTCACTGAGTTCCCCAAATTTGCTAATTATACGCTAGAATAATGTCAGAACCGTATTAGAGTTTGTGCTTTTTCAAAGATGAGGATTTTTCAAACTTTTAGAAGTCGCATTTATTCATATGCAATTCCATCTGTAGGTTTACCCAGTGAGCCTGCTAGAGAGGGTAAATTTTAACATTTGTTCTATTGAAAACTTGAGTAAAATTACCTATGTGTACCCTCAAATGTATAATTAGACCATCTTTATAATATTGTTCTCATGTTTAGGGAATGGCGTGTCCTACAACTCTTAGCATTCTTGATTTCCTTCAGGAAAGGGCCATTAATGATTCTATGCTTACAGGAAAGCCTTCCTTTCTAACCCATCGGCGAGATGTAGGGGATCTGTCTCTTTTTATAGATATTTTTACGGCTTCTGCTTTAATAAGTTGGCCAGTATATTTCCACCCCTGACAGCTCCCAATAGAGCGACACGTAGTGTCGTTTTTATGCATTTTTACAGTTTAGCTTAAGATGCCAGAACTTTCCACTTTGTTAGTTCCTTTATCCCTAGTTTCCAGACTGTGGAACCCACTACCACCAGAAGTGTTGCCTTCTCATCCAAGCCTCAAGTATATTGGTCTCGTGTTAATAGACTTAATCTTACCACACTTAAGACACCCACGGTACGTTGGTATTTAGGCCTTCGCCCTTCGTAGAGTCTCAAGATAAAAAACAGCTGCAATTTTTTATTTTGCACTCCTAATAAACAAATAAAAATTGTTGTGCATATCTACACATTTTGCTAGTGGCCCATTAATTATCCGTGAAAGTCTGGTCGACCTTTTTAGATGTTTACAATAAATTTCTATTTTGCTTTACATTATACAATTAATAGATAGATAGGTATATAGATAGATAGATAGATAAATATTTATTTGTTTATTTGTAATGATAAAATAACCCTAGAACTATAAACCCATTTGTTTTCCTGTAAACTACAAACCGGGGTAAACATTTACCCCACGGGATTTTTGCTCTTAAATTGTTCTGAAAGCAGTAGTCTAACATATGAGTACTAGAGTAAAGAGCAAATTCAATGTTATCAAGATTTAGGTGATTAAAAATTGATTTAAATAGCTGTAAGTACTTAAAAAATTTCTTAACAACCGATTTTCAAATTTCCAACGGGATTTCAAAGGGGACACATATGGATTTAAGAAAAAATATACCATCGTGATGTTTTGCTAAAAAAGTCTATTTATTTGGTCATTTGAAAATTCAAACAAATAAAGAATCCGATCAATGGAACAAATCAAATAAATATCCGTAAAATATTAATTTTTAAGAATATATTGTTGTTTCTCTTATGGAAAATATATAAAAAAGATAAATTTAACAGATATAAAAATATTAAAAAGTACAGTTGCGATTTCACATATTATTATTATTAAAATTTAACATATATTTACAGTGACTTTGGTGACCATAAACAAATATTATCAACATTATGCTTATATTATCGTAATAATCATTCAAACGCTTAAATGTAAGGTATCGTTTACACAAATATCCCCTGAAACTTTTTTGCCGGTTCGCGATAGACGAAGACGCCGCACAGTGTCTTTAAAGCCAAAACATCAAAGGTTCATATGCAAGTGACCTAACTTTTATATTATATATTCTTTAAACTATGCTTTGACTCTACGGCATCAGTGTCTATATTATGTATTATGTCTATAAGACAGCAAGTTTAGAATAAAAAGAGAAAAAGAAAAAAAAACGATATTTTCGATTTTTTTTTGTTTGTTTAGTAGTTTGATAGAGAACATAAAAATAAATAATTTATTAAACATATTCGACTAAACGGTAACGTCAGTTTTGGCTGCATTTTTATGTTTTTTCCGTTGGGCAATCGTTCTAAAACACTTCCATAATCCATATCTTGCTTCCCAGTCCTCAAAAAAGAGATCTGGCTTATTCCATAAAATATGATGTTGGGCATATGTGTAACTTGCTTTTAATGGGGGGTTTAAATGTGGTGAGAGTTCGGATCGTCTTTCCATTATTGTGTTTACGTAATTATAAAATACCTAAAATAACAAAATAAAAAGCAAAATATACATGATTGGCAAGGCAAAGCTTGCATGCCAATTTTATTGCAATAGAGTAGCATGCATATGGTAGTAGCATAGGTAATCACTGTTGTATTAAATACAACAGTGATTAACATAACCGCACAAAACCAAAAATATTGTAAACAGTTTTTAAAAAATGCGATTGACAATCACTCCTTTAACGTCCGGGGTCCGGCTGATACTGCCGAGGGCCTATCGCCGTCCGCCCGAATGCCCTTTCGTTGTTCATCGAAGCTAAACCGATTTTTCATCGTTTAGTAACGGCTGCCAGATATTCGGAGTGTCGATACTAGGCCAGCTAAATACGTTTTGGTTGTTTAAAATTATAACAGCTTCTTTTAATTTTCTCTTCCTCCAGTAGCTTTCTTTATGAATAATTCTTGCTTCCGACCATTGTATGCGATGTGTCGGTGGATTCACCTCGTTCCGTATGTTTTTTGTTTTCCGTATATTTAAGGAAGTCCGGAAAAGAACCGCAGAATCGCGAACAAGTTTAATATTAAAACGGCATTGAAATCCCAAACCACTCTATTTATTTTATTTATTTATTTATTCACAGTAAAGTACACTACAGGGATAAATCCCTAAATGGTACAAAAATTAATATAAAAAAGAAATAACATACAAACATAAAAAACTTAAAAATACATACAAAATAAAAAAGCTTACAATACTTGTAACTGCACTACATACAATAGTTGCTAAAAAACAATACAAGAAGATAAAGTTTCACATAGCAGGAAACTCAAACAATACATATCAACACACAATCACAGCAGTCACATTAAAGGAAATACTCGATTAAGGGTTTAAATCAGACGTCGCCAAACCTTAGGCATCTCTTAAGAGAATACAGACCAATATTGAAGATGTCACAATTGTAATAAAATTTGTTATAATTTTGACACATGCGGTCAATAAACATGTTTGGACCATAATTGGTCCTATGTCCTTTCACGAAGAAGAGGAAGGTGTGACGAGTTCGACGCCTGGGGACCAAGAAATCCACCATACTCAGCAGATCACTACAGTGAATCATCCCATTAACCAGTTTATAAAGAAACAAGAGGAGAGCTTGTCTACGTCTATTCTCCAGCGTCTGCATACCACACAGAAGCAATCTAGTTTCATAGCAGACGTCTTGATACGGAAAACGATATTTAAATAACAAATATTTAATGAATTTATGTTGTACTCTTTCAATCCTATCGATATGACAAACGTAACGGGGCTGCCAGATAACTGAGCAATATTCGAGTACACTTCTTACCAAGCAGTTATACAGTGACATAATGGCCTTCGTGCAGGTGAAGTGTCGGAAATTTCTCTTAATGAAGCCCAACATTCTGAATGCTCTGCATACGATTGTGTCGATATGAAGGTTAAACGATAAGCCTTCGTCAAAAATTACACCCAAGTCATTCACTGTGGAAGAAGTTTTCAGGATTGAGTCACCAATTTTATAGACATTATGGGGTGCAAGAGATTTTGTGAAATGGATAGTAGTACATTTCGCAATATTAAGGTACTAGTTATTGATAATTTTTAAAAACTATATGAAAGTCAACACTTAAATCTAGGCTTCTGTTGTAATAGTTTTTTAAATTTGGATTTAGTTTTTAATATTTCCTTTAGTGAAAGTCACCCTAAAATCGGTTATGTTTAGATACTATTTTCTCTTAACTCGACTCATATTTTAAAAATCCGTTACAGCAGAGGCATAGATTATTTCCTTACCTTTAAAATGGTGTATAATTTATGTCACTTAAGTAAAAAATAGTTACCTCAAAACGTTATCTCCTGTAGGCTTGCAATCGGAAACAACATCGCATCGATACACCGAATTTGGAAGAACCTAAATAAAATATAATATTTTTAATGCGGCTATACGAAAATTGTGGTAGGGGGAGTTTGTTAGTCTCCGCCCACCGTCTCCACGTCCTTTCGCCAGACCCCTAAGGTGTAGCGTAAATGCACTCTTGCTTTGCTTTGCTTTCACTTTTTTTGGCCTCCGTCGGTAAACGTTCAACCAGCTCTTCCCTTTCCAGACACACGTTGTTGTTAACGTGGCTTTCCCAGGCTTTGTAGGTGGAACTTCGGATAGTCGGGCTCTGTAGCCCCAAAATTCGAACTTTTAAAAAACTTAAATTCTTAACAAAAAAATTATCGATGCAGGGCACAAACAATGCCGATCCGACCAGGGGCTGCTTCTGGTATCACGCATAACCGTTTTCTGTCAGTACTGCCCTCCTGCTGAGCGCGCAACCATCTTCCGCCATTGGGAAAACCCCTCGTGCGTGGGGCCCTCAGAAAGGAACAGGTATAGGAATCTTCGTTCACAGCTCTTAGCCCCAGAAGAAGGACTCCATCGTTTGGCTTGAGTTTCTCCTTGATCCCTGATGGCTAAAGCTGTTGATACAGCGCCTTTAGCCGCCTTCCCGAAAAAAACTATGTAGTTTTTTATCGCGAGCACTTCACTGATCGGAGGTCAAAAAGGAACTGCTAAAATGCACCCTTAAGGGATCATTAAGTACAGAAAATCCTAAACTTAAAGGTAAGAACTACGAAGGACGAATTTCAGCTGGTGCAAGAAACATTTTAAATGGGATAGTTAATGCTTAAGAACAACTTAGTTATGCAAAAAGTGTTGGTGCAACCGGCCATAAGAATTATTCTTACCAAGACGAGGACGGATGTTTCAAATAATTATTTTATCTACCAAATTTTCTGTGAATGTAGTGACGTCTACACTGGGGAAACTAAAACACCATTTGAGTTTAGAGGTAAAGAACACAAAAAACATACGGAACGAGGTAAAACGTCGAAGTCAGGGGTTGCCGAACAAAACAACATCGCATACAAGGCAGAGTTAGCAACCATACTATAATTATAATAGAGACTATAGCTATACTCCTTTTTCCTATGTACTATCATGTCTTTACAATAATCCTTGGCTTGAGTAGTTAGTGAAGTATAGTAATTGAAATGTCTACTATATTTTTTTCAAATTTACTATAATTTTACGGCCCTTGCACTCTTCAGGGTTGCTAACACTGATATTACAATGGTCGAAAGCAAAAATTATTTAAAAAGAAACCCACTAAAAGAACAGAAAATTTAAAGAGGCTGTAATAATTTTAAACAACCAAAATGTGGTTAGCAAGCCTAGTGTTAAAATTTCGAATATCTGGCAGCTGTTGCTGAACCGTAAAAATCGGCCAAGCAACAACAAAAAGTATATAAGTCATATAGCTTTAAGCGCAGTTTTTAGGTATCACCTAAAAACGGTTGGAGATAATCCCTAACCAAAACGTTGTGTATCAGTTAACAAATAAACAATGAAAGACCAAGATCTTGGTGTTATTGAAACCATTACATTTTCTAACATCTTCTAGGAAAGAAACTATTATTTTTATTAAAAAAAAAACTTTTAAATTTCTTAACAAGTTTAGGTGTCTTGGTCTCATTATTTTGACAGATGTCATTTTTCACACACGATATTTCGATGGGTATCGTTTCTGACAGGTGTCATATGTCAATTTTGACAGCTGTATTCTATTAATAAATGTCTTAAATGCGTAATCAGAGTTTATTTATCTAAAGGGGGTTATGACATCCGCCATATTGAAAAACTCTTGTGTGACGTCAAGAAGGGTCCATTTCGGCCATGTTGGATTTTATGCCGGACAGTGGCGTAGAATTGAGGTGGAAACGAAAAACTGCTTTTATACCGACGAACAAAATTTATATTTCAAAAATATAAATGTAATTCAATTAAGTATTGAAATTAAAAGTTAAAGCGACAACACGACGATGGCGTACCTTTTTAATGGTATCTACTACATTAAATATTTTAAAAAATGAGAAAAAAATTAAAATGTAGAAAATACTGACGATTGCTAATTTGTTATAACTCTATTTTTAAACACACGATATTGAATTATTAACACCTTTTTTTCTTTAATAATACCCACCTATATTACGACGTTTATAAAATTTTATAAGCAAGTAAAGAAGTTTGGGGACTTTAATTATTTTTTTATCTTGGAACAGCCCGCGAAGGCTTAGGCCTAGTATGAACGCCCCGTGGGTGGCTGAAGTGTGGTAAAAGGGAGTTTATTCACAAGAGACTTAAATTCTGCAGGTAGCAGGTTCCATAGTCTTGACACTCTAGGGATGAAGGAACGAAGAAAGCGGGAAGTTCGGGGCCTCTCTAGCTGAACTGTTAAAAGATGCATAAAAGTTGCACTACGTGTTGCTCTGTTGGGAGCTGCCAGAAAAGGAATTATACTGGCCAACTCGTCTAAGCAAAAGCCGTGAAAATACCTATAGAAGAAAGACAGGAAGGAAGCTTTTCTGTAAGTGCAGGATCAGAAATGGGCTTTTACAAGCTATCTTAAAGATCTTTGTAAGATTACAAAATATCCAACTCCAAATCAGATACTGGAAGCCATAGAAAAATTAACCTTTTTTTAGGAATTTATGACGGTGTTTTTATATTACTTCATAAATATATAAACTTGTCTATTAATCCTTAATTTATTTTATTTTAAAAACTAATTAAGTTACTTTTAAAAACTAGTTATTTATTTACTTACGGACCATACAGCATCTTGATATTGCAGAATAATAGCAAAATTTTCCACTTTGGCAATAAATGAATTATTTTATGTAAAAAATGTGAATACAGGTTTATTGCTAAAAAACTAAACTTTATTTGTTTCACAACTACAACAGTACAATACATTTACAATTGCAACAATTAAATAAAATACAACTGAAATTTTTACATTTTGATATGGAA
The DNA here is from genome assembly GCA_019359885.1 of Listronotus oregonensis. NCBI lineage: Eukaryota > Metazoa > Arthropoda > Insecta > Coleoptera > Curculionidae > Listronotus > Listronotus oregonensis. The sequence goes on from JAHBCN010001146.1 coordinate 107,232, forward strand.
GAAAAGAACACAGTACTTAGTGGTATTATTTAATAATATTTGTGGTATACTACATTTCATATTTTTAAAACATACACATCATTTAAGCATTAAAATCCTACTTAATACAAACACAAAAAATTTCATTTATAGTTTGTTGGCAGCCCTTACAAGATAAAACAAAGAATTAGATATCGTGTTCTTATTTGGTACTCGAAAGTTTAACTTACTTACAAGTTCTTCGCAGTCCACTTCATACTACACAATCTAAACAAAAACTTCTTCAGTGCAAGGTAGGTTTACATCAGTTAATTTTAAAGTTGTAAAGGCAAATCTAAAAAATATAAATTATATTTTAAAACATGTCATTTTCAACATAATATACCAAGTAATTGGTAGATAATAAAAAAAAAAAAATACAATTAAAGAATGTAACTAACCTCAAACTTAATAAATGTACAAAATAATGGAAAATATTAAATACACATTCTGAAGGTACATTAATGCATATACCTAAAGTTGATCAGTTCTAGGTATAAGCAAGTCAATATTGACGATTTACTTTCTTGACAACGAATAACTATAATTAAAATCACAAAAATTTCAATTTACTTACTAATAACTGTGTAACTACATTCCGAGTTGTGAAGAGTCACTGGTCGACTTAAAATCGTGTTTGTGTTATCCGAGGTGTAATAATGCAAACTGAATGGAACTGCTACAATAAAAGAATATTTGTTAGTAATGCAGATTAGGATAAATCATATTTTTCACCTTACCTTCTTTTATTAATCGCCTTTTTCCTTTTTAATCAGGATCTCATAATCACCGCTTTTGCAATTTTTCTGGAAGACATAAAAATCGTCTGTTTTAACATGCTCCGAGCAAATAACAGAATCCTTATGGGAAACACAACTTTTTGGTGTATCGCACACTAAGGACTAATTAAAAATACACGACTAACCACTACCAAAAACACTATAGTAAAAACAGTCAAAAGCAATAAAATATCAACTCTGTACACAAATATTTTCAAGTGTAAAAATAACCCCATATAAAAACTTCGACTTGTGGCACGACTCTGTCCACAGCTGAGAATGCTAGTAACTTTTAGAGTTACCCGACAGGGCCGCCAACATAAGCGACCCCTTTCACACCTTTACGTCTTGGACTTTTTCTATCCCCATTCTCGACGATGTCATAACCCCTTTAGATTAATAGACTCTGATGCGTAATGTTGAATATTTGCATATTTTACCTCTGCTTTATGGATATAACACACCAAAGACATTAAAGACATAACAATTGCGTGCATGTGATGACATGGTACCATACTGGGTAAATTAGCCTTAAGAACAAATTCTTGTATCGCCATTGCGAAACACACGGTACTTGAAGCTACATAGGAGCAAGGTATTTCTACACACGTAAGAGCTAACATCGTGTATATATTTTCTAAGTTTATTCTAAAAAATATCAAATGATCAAATATGGTTAATGGGTACTTGCACATATTTTCATGTCACTTTACCGCACAAGTGCGGTAAAGTGATAGTTGCTGCAAAATTAAATTTTGTTGTTCCGTATTTGTCTTTTTTATAATTTAAGAATATTTTAATAAAAAAACTCCATTAATAAGTAAAAAAAAAATATTTGGATTAAAACAAGATAAAAAATTAAAAATGAACCTAAAAATTTATTGCTTCAAAAGCTAACAAAGCCAGAACTTTATAGTTATATATTTCTTTTTATGGAAAGTGTGGATCTAAGCATAAAATAATAGCACCAAAGTAACTTGTTTTTCTTGTCTCTGCCTTTAAAATATGCAATTAAAACATGTTCTCTTAGTCTTATACTCCAGTCGTTAGAGGTTTTTTTTCTCGAACCAACACCAAAGTTAATAAAATTTGGCATACTAGTAGATTTTAAGGCGAAAAATCGAAAAATAAACGCATCCTTGCTGAGAAATGTCGGAAACAGGGTGAAACTACCCCCTAAACTTTTGAACTGATTTTTCTTCATGAAGGGATAGTTTTTTTTTTAAATAACACTGTCATTCAAAAGAACCAGAAATTTTACGCTATAAATGACTATTCACACATCATAAATATTTTTGTTCTAAGTTTGAAAACTTTTCATCCCTAAAGACTCTCAAAAGCGCTCGAAATTGATTATTCAAAAATTTTTCGACAGTTTTCGTACTAAAATTGAATTTTTGTTATAACATGGAAAAATCTCGTGTGGAGTAATATACTAAACGAAGAAGTCTGAACCTTCATCTCTTGCACAGTTATACTAGCAAATTCGTTCACATAAATAAATAATCTTATTGCAACGGTAAGACATGGTCAATTACCCTTTATTTCAATCTCACATACTTGTAGCTGGAAAATTATGGCAAATTAAGGGTCAGATATATTTTTCGTGTCATGTGTTTATTATTTATACTATTTGGCTAGACAGGATTACCTTTTTCTTTGTGTTATGAGCTTTGCAACCTGTTAATTAACAAATCATATTTTGAGCATTGTACGCATTATAAGCACCATGTTAACAGTATTATTTTAAAGGAGAGGGTTAGATCTTTAAGAAAATATGTCCACATTCTTCAATATACTCAAGAAATTCAAATAACTCGAGGTAGAACAAGAATTTGTAAGAAATCGTATCACCACGAAAAATGACACGGTATATCGGCCAGAGTGGTCTCGAAAGTTTCCCTTTATACTTTTCTGAAAGAGCAAGGACCCATGTTCAAAATGCATGTACTTAAATTTACCAGGGATGCTCCTAGAATAGCTATTTTAACTTGGAATATCGGGTAAATCTTAAAAAGCACATTTACCAAGCTTTCTTGAGCCCTCTGGTGAGTTTAGGAAAAACTAATTTTTACTGTCACGCTGATTAAAGTTATCACGGTATGACAAAAATTATACAGAGGTGAAACACTTTTACAGAGCCACAAGTAAAGGGTTTATCGGCCTTGAGGACAATCTGATGGTGACTAAATGAAGTTGTTTATTTGCATTGTATACTTACAAGGAGACGACATGGCCTTAGGGTAGGCCATTTGGCTTAATTTTTTTATGGCTATAGAGTGCTCTTAGTACATATATTACAATATTAAAAAATTAATGCGCACTATTGAGAAAATTCCACAAAAAAAGATTTTACGTTTTTGTGTATATCATATATACTTACTTAAGATGTAATATAGCTGTTGAACCGCTGCGTGGCAGCAGCGTTCGAAAATTTTAACCCGAAAGTTCCGGGCTCGATTTTTTCCATGCCTTTTATTAAGTAAATAATTATTTTAAATAATATTAATCTTTACAATACATTTCAAATCTATTTATATTATATATATATATATATATATATATATATATATATATATATATATATATATATATATATATATATATATATATATATATATATATATATATATATATATATATATATATATATATATATATATATATATATATATATATATATATATATATATATATATATATATATATATATATATATATATAAGTTTTATGAAAGGAATATTTAGTAGTATTTTTATTTAGAATCCGGGAAAAGAAAATGAAAAATTCTAAAGTCAATTTCTATTACATATTTATTTACATTATAATTATTTGCAACAAACCAGAGTGATAATTATCATAGAAACATTCAAAACAATAACGATTTCGACCTCTTGCGCCACATATAAATGCCGATTTTTTACAATTCGCGGGGTTTGTAAGGTATCCATTGAAAACGTTTTTGTCAGTAGATAGTTTTGGGGCATACCATACTGTGAAAACCTATAAGGAATATACCTGCATGATATTATCGCATTTTTGTTAATACAATGTATAATTGTTTAGAAAGTTATGAATTCTCCATTACTACAAGCTGTGAGCCGGAAGATCGAAATTACAAGTTACTTTTTGCTTATCGATATCGGGCTAACTTTGAGCCCCAAACGGACCATTTTGCAACATAAAATTGTTAAAATTGACCATCAACTTTCTAGGTTGTATGAATTGAAAATCGAGATCAGCTTCAAAAAAAAATACAGGGAATTTCCCAAATTGGCGCCCCTGCCTCCTCCCAAGCTACGAGCCTGGTCACAACTGGGATACATCATGTTGTTCCTTTATCGCACTTGTAAAGTCCACTTCAAAGGGGATAAAAGGTTTTTCCCCCTTATTTCTGCTTTTTAAGGAAATTACACATTTTCATTTTAAGGCTGGGTTTCACCCCCTTTTCCCACACCCCTGAGCAAGGATTTTGGGATTTTGGTTTTCATACCAAACACTACATCTGTACCAAATTTCATTAACTTTGGACTCCCGGGTTTGAGTAGGGAGCTATGTTTGCCTCTAACGACTGAGTATTAGCACATTTGACAAAAAGATCATATTCTTGTTCGTAGAAACAAGCACTAGACTTTGCGGCAATTTTATTTTAGCGGCTTCCACTAACTTGGGGGAAATTTTCCCATTTTTCGGGTGCAAAAACCATGTTCGGTTTGACTTTCTTTTGAGTTGACAAAGGCGATATTAGAAACCATAAATTAGTTATTACTATTTTGTTTGACCTTACGCCTTTGTTTTCAGAACAATGTTTTGTGATTTTATATTTAAAAAAACGCTGGTTGACATTTGTTGTCAGATTTTAAAAAGGGACCCAAATATTTTTTACGAAAAAATTAATACTACTGAATTTGATTTTTCTGTAGATAAAATATTGTATATATTTTATGCGTAATGGTTTTCAATTTCCCTTAAGTTTTACAAAAAAATGTAAACTGGGGACTTAATTTTTATGACATGTAAGTAGTATACCAAGCGGGTCCTGTGACACTTTATTCCTCAAGTAACAGTATTTTTATATCAAATTGGCAACACTGTAGCATGCAATCTTCCACGAGGTGACCATGGTAACCCTATATACTTCAAAAGAACAACGGATTACATTGTTGCCATTTACCGAAAACTTTCCCCAACTGGATTGACGGTGGCAAAAGTAGGGATTCAAATTTTATCAGTAAATTGTTTTTAATAATAAATAATTTTGGGTAAATAAACTTAAAATGTTAATTTAAATAAATAAAGCAAGTCGTTGGAAAATAAATTTGTGGTTATGCGCTTACTTAATCTCGTAAATATTTATCAGTGAAATGTTTTTATTAATAAATTATTTTGGGTGATTAATCTTGTAATGATATTTAAAATAAATAAAGTAAGTCGTTTGAAAATAATTTTTTTGTTGTTCGCATAAGAAAGGTTAAATGAAAGATAAGAAAGTTGAAATTCGTTTAATAAAGCTAAATAGTAGTCAGTGTATAATGTTTTAATAATTGTAAATTGTTCTGACGGAAACTTGTTAAAAAAATATTTTATATTTGCAAAATTTGTTTTTATAATTATGCTTTTAAATAATAAATATTATTGTGTAATAATTTCTAAAATTATAATTTTATTACTAGTTGTTAATTTTTTTCTTGTACTAATTTTTGGTTTTATTTTTTTTAACTACACTATTATATTGAAAAAAAAATATTTTTTTTAAATGTATTTACAGTAAAGATCGCTATCAGCCGGGATGCCAAAGGCACTTTTTCCGCTATGTGCGCACGTTTTTCTCCCATAGTTTCGTCAAAATATGAGATTTGGTCATCTGCGCACATTTTCCAAAGGACCCTAATGGGTTTTTTGTCAATATCTCCGCTCCTAGTCGTCCGATTTTCGAATTTTTTTCTTTAAATCAAATTTGATTTTTTTCTCTACATTTTTTCCCTCTAACAGTTTTGTCAAATCCGGCGTTTTGGCCGTCTGCACACATTTCCAAAGGACCCTAATGGGTTTTTTGTCAATATCTCCACTCCTAGTAATCCGATTTTCGTAATTTTTTTTAAATCAAATTAAATTTTTTTCTCTACGTTTTTTCTTTAACAATTTCGTCAAATCCTGCGTTTTGGCCGTCTGCACCCATTTCCAAAAGACCCTAATGGGTTTTTCACCAATATCTTGGCTTCTAGTAGTCCGATTTTCGTATTTTTTTTAATCAAATCTTATTTTTTTTTCTTTACAATCTGACAAATCATAGGCTTTCTGTAAAAATGGTAAAGCTTTAATTTAAAAGATTTTGACAAATTGACAAGCAAAGATTTACAAACAAGTTTTTAGTACTGTTTATTAGTAATTTATTTGTGTAAGTACATATTTACTTTTAATTAAAAATGTATACATATTATGTATACAGAGTGTTACAAAAAAATTATAAGTAATCAAAAATTTTAAATATAATCATTAAAATAGACGTTATTATAACAGCAGTTAGAAAAAAATATCGTTAGGCTAATTATATATTTATATACAGTTTTAAAAAAATATATATTATTGCTATACAGGGTAAGTTAAAAAGTAAATATATTAAAAAACTATAATGATAAAAAAAACACAATTTATTAAAATACTATTAACGTTAGAAAAATAAAACAACAACTAACTTGGAATAGTTTTGCCTCAACTGTAATATTTTGCTTTTGTAATCTCCAATAAGTGCGTGCGTAATTGTTTCTTTTGCATTACATGTTTGCAAGTTTTCGGTTATATTTATTCCTAACAAATATACATAGTTCAGATTCCAAGTCAATATTTTTTTAATAATTTAACATAGTTTGTGTAATTAACAGAAATTGTTAAGTTACTTGTAATATTTTCATATTCTTGTAATTTTTCTAAACAAAAATCATTGACAGCTAATTCGTTATCATATAATTTTTTGTATTTATTAAGTTCTGAAGTGCATTCCTGATACAAAGCTAGACTCGTATTATACAGGGTGTTGTAATCATTTTCTAAATAACTATAATTTTGACACCCATTGAAAGCCACAAAGAAAAAATTGTACAGACGAAGAGTAAGGCAAGTGACATGTTTAAGCAGTTACAGCTAAATGATACATTTCTAACAGGAATATCTTTAAATAAAGCAAAAGCAACGAAAGCTTCATCTGTTTTATAAATTCAAATATTTTATTGAATATTTTCTTTATCAATCCAACTATCCATTATCAGCTAAACTTAAACAGAATATGGATTTGGATTCACAGGGTAATAATAAACAAGTAGTATATTTCTAGAAATTTTTATTTCATAAACATTATTAACAGAAACATTTATGGGTTTTATTATTTTCTAACTTAAATTAGTTAATAAAATAACCATTTTTATATAATTGTTTATATTTTCCTTTTTCATTGTAATGCACTTGCCATGTATGATGCAACAGGTCTTCGACAGCCACAAATTTTTCAATTTTGGTTACAATATAAACACTTGTTTCTTGTAAATTTGTTTACTACAGGTAACTCCTTCTTAGAATATATATTACCCTACATCAATCCGTTTTTTGAGACATTTTTGGTTCAAGTTTAACACTTAAATAAGAAAACATTAAATTTACTGACTACTATTTAGCTTTATCTATATACATTTTTAACTTTTTTATCTTTAATTTGACCTTTCCCTGCTTACTTACAACGTCAAGTAAAGTCATTTTATCACTACACAGACCTCACCTAAACTAAGCGTATAAAGAGTTCATCCACAATTTTAGGTTTCACTATTGTAAATAAACTAAAAAATTACTTTTTTTGTGTTTTTTTCATAGGAATCAAAGAGTACACTTAAAATCTTAATAGCAATTTTTATAACTGTGGAGTAATTTTACATTTGCCATAGCACAATGCCAGGTTTCGATACTCTTGTGGAAAAAACACTCGGGTATTTTTTTGAATTTACTCAATTTTGGTTCTTGTCCAAGAGGTATCTTCTGTATGTACTGTTCACTAAAGAACTTTTGCAAAAAAAGCGCTTTTTCAGCGCCTTTTACGAAAATTTGTGGGTTCCCGTGTGTTTCGGAGATCTTTTTTAGAATTTCGTCAATTTCGTTTAAATCTACATGACCAACTTCCCAGGATAAGCCATGATAGTTTTCAGACCAAGTAACTACTTTTTGATCTTCAGTGGATAAAAGAACTTTGTTAAACGGACATTTGAACAGAAAATTTGAAAGTCGATATCCATCGTAAATTGCAAGTTCTTTTGGAATGTAACCAAAGGCGCAATTAAAACCTTGAATATCAATGAAAAGAGCTGATTTGTTCTCTGACATGTTTCTTTATGGAATACGGTTTTAGACTAAAAAATATGCAAATAAACATGGTAGTTATCCCTACTTCTGAACACACTTAACATACTTAAATACTGCACAGATGTTTATTGTAATAAAATAATAATTAGGAATATTTACAAATTACACACGTTTATTACACAATCAACAGACGGGTCAAGAGCTCAATCTTATTTGCAAAAACATGTTATCTGAATAACAGGTCAGAGTTATCCAGTGGCGGCTCGAGGGTTAAAAAGTAAGGGGTTGCAATCCTAATGTTTCTTTAAAAAAAATAAATTAATTAATGAAAATAAATAGACAGACTTAAACATGGCTGTGTGGCACACATCCACGTATGTTTTTTTATAGAGCTTAGCATTAAATGTTCTGGTAAAACTCCTTTTTTTACTTGACACAGATTGTTTTATTTTTAAATGAGTAATTGTCCTTTTTTATTTCCGCTTTATCAGCTAAAGATCAGCCACCAAACGGCTCTGCAATTAAACTTTGCACCGAATTCATTTTAAACACACAAAAGATTTCTAAAAAAATGCAATTAAGTACTGCGCGATAACCAAAATAACAAATTATACTTCAATAAATTGTAAATCAGCCCCGCGAGATTAACAAACGTTTGCACTCTAACTGCAAACCTCATGCCGCTTATGAGCGCCAAATGCCAAGATAGGCAACTCCATATACTTACGCGTACTCGTAATGAATCCAATTGGGTTTGCATTTTGATTGCAACCATCGCATCGGCATCGGCTTCGAGGATGCGACGCGCGATTAAATTAATGATATTTTAGCAAAAGCAGTCAAGTTATTTTAATAATTTGGCTGTTATTTCCAGATAATATAAATACAGATTTTTAAATAATAAAAAAAATGTGTAAGTATGTAATGAATAAAATATATATTTTTTAAATTTTATTTAAAACCTTTTTTAGGGGTTGCGCAAACCTGCAAACCTAAGGAAGAGCCGCCACTGGAGTTATCTACAATAAAGTTTGTTGTAGCTAATGCCTTGTGCTTGGTAATTGATTTCTGACAAAAACAAAAATGTTTTAGGCATAAAGTGTAATGTATTGTTCCAAAAATATGTGGCTTTAAAAAAATGAAAAAATGCGTGGGAAATTTGTAAAAAAAAGTCGTTTGATGTAGAAAAAAAATATTTATTTACTTAATTAAAAAATCAATTAAAATCATAGAATTATTGTTTTTTTTTAGTAGAAATGTTTTGTTCAAATATTAAAATAAGCCAGTATTCCACTAAAATGTGTAATTATATAATACTAAATACTTTGTTGGATTAAAAAAATAATAATAGATAAAATTAAGGTTACCAAAAGTCAATTATATTTCTAAAAATTTATACTTTTGAAAAAAGCTAATAAGTTTTAAATGTTCTGTACGGTACAAAAATAAATAAACAATTTTTAAAACGTAATAAATTAATTAGGGATACTAAATTAATACGTCTTTTACAAATACAAATGTAAAAAAATAAGTTTGGGAATAAGATAAGTAGTAAAACCAATACAAAAATTATAGTATTTTTTTTTATTTTACCGTATTATCACTAAGAAATTAATAAAGGGATCAGGAAAGCAAAATTAGAATTTTTTTAATAAAATTGTAAGTTTTTCGAACTAAATGACAAAAAATAAAATTTTTCCTTAAAAATGGTAGTTGGAAATAAGGCTTGAGAAGTTAAAAAAATTATTTATGGATAGAAATTTTTCTCTTCGTAATTATTAGTAACTTAATAATAAATACCGTGTTTAATTAAAAATACAAGATTAAAAAAAATAAATTTAAATACTTAGAAAGTTAAAGTCTTTTTCCAGAAATATTAGTTTTCTTTATAGTACGTGCTAATACAAAAATAAGCAAGTTATCCACTAAAATTTATTATTTTATATTAAGAATATCTTGTGGGATAAAAAAATAATAATAAATAGAATTACAGTTATCAAAATATCAAAACCAGGAGACTTGGGAAATTTAGCTTACGTGGAATGGAATCTATCTTAAGGTCTTATATACACGTGAAAAAAAAATGGCAGCTGTAACCTGTCAAATAGTATTTGTCAACTGTCCTAACTCGGGAACCACGTGACTTAGAAATGATCTGTCAAGTTTAGGATACATAGCTTAAGGTCTTAAATCAAACAGCGCAAGAACGGTTTATATTGTCGGCTAGCGTTCGGCAGTTATCAATAAAAATCGGAATTTAATCCCAATACATCTGGACTAATAACGCGTACAAATGTGTATCGAATCCAAGAGTCTTTATTTTATTGAATTAAAATATAAATATTTTTATATATATTTATATAATCATAAGGTTCACTGGCTTTTACTTAACTGATATAGCATTTTAACTAAAGTTAAACTACAGTTTTTCGCCAATATCTCGCCTTCTGGTGTTCCGATTTTCGTATTTATTATTATTATTTTTTTTTAATCAAATTTAATTTTTTTCTCTAAAATCTGACAAATCATAGGCTTTACGTAAAACGGGTAGAGCTTCAATTTAAAAGATTTTGACAAATCTACAAGCAAAGATTAACAAATAAGTGGTTAGTAGTGGTATTTAAATTTTATTTGAGTAAGTATTAAATTGTTCTGACGTAAAATAAGTAATTTTTTATAATAATAATATTTTGAATAAATATCAGTTGAAAATTTTATTTCTTTCTATTTGAGTAATAGAATTAAACAACACAAAATGTCTCAAAATACTGATAGTTGTAGAGTTATTTATTTAAAGAAGGAGTTGCCCATAGTAAAAAATTACCAAGGAACAATTGTCCATACTGCTACCAAAATTTAACCAAATTGAACTATGTATGGCTAGCCAAGAGTTGCTGCATTTATACATGGTAAGTGCATTAGTATGAAAAGGGAAAATTTTAAAAACTTTGTAAAAAAATGATATTTTAATAAATAAAACTCATAAATATTTATATTACACATGCATTTGTTGTTCTCTTAGAAAAAGGGTCAAACAATAAAACAGAAAAAGTTTGCTCTGAGTTATAATGATTTATATATTTTAAAAAATGGTTATTTTAGTAAATAATAAAATCCATAAATGCTCGTTTTAATAATATTTGATTAATAAAAATTTATAAAAATATATTTGTTTATTTTTACCCCGTGGATTCATATTCTTCCCGATCCATATTTTCTTCTCCTCCAATGACTGGTAATACAATCCAGGAGACAGTTGGTAGAATGGTTTTGAGTGTAGTTAAAAAGGGTGTTAACATCTGTGGTTCTTTAGGACGCTGAACAAAAAAAACCTAATTATGCTTCATGATTATATTGTTGTCGAATATAGTTTTCCCATTTTTTTTTAACTGCTAATATTAAATGAACAAATTGTTTATCAAATGGTCGATTGAAAGGTACATATAAAAAAAAATCTTCAGGAGAATATTTTCTGTCCTTATCATTTTTGGGTTCTGGATTTTGTTTAACATAAATTTTTTCCTTTTTTAAAAGGTTATATAAGTGTAAATGATTGACACCAAAAGTATCGAATGATTCAAATATTCTTATAGAACACGGCTACCATAAAGCCAGACAGTACTTTGCTGTAAATCTTCATTTGAAAAATTATTTATGTTAAGAGATTCCATTTTTTAACCTTGTTTAAAAAATATCTTAAACGAACTTATCTATATAAAACTTGGAACTATACATCCTATAAATAAGCACGCTCTCTGTCTTATATAAAATTTTAATTTCACACGTCGCCACATAGGTACTTAATTATTTCTGATTATGTCATCAAATTCAACAACACTTTCATTATTACTCAAAATAACTAACACACTTTTTAACATAATATGTTTTTTCATATCAACAATAAAAACAGGGAAAATAACACCTTAATAGGAAAAACACTGACTTAAAGATTTCTTTCATAACCACACGCTAAATCCACCTAACCTAAACTTAGTTATTCCTATACTAGCCAAAAAAAAAAAAAAACAGTGCTGATATTTGAAAAAAACATTAATAACTGACGTTATTTGGGAAACCTGCTGTTATTTGGAATACTTGCCGTTCTTTGAAATACGGAAATTACATTAAGTGTTTGGGAAACACACTATGTAAACATTTACGTATTTCGGGCAAGATATCAATAAACAGTTACGCGTTATTTAAATAACAGCACTGTTTTTTCAAATATCAGCATGTTTTTTTTTGGCTAGTATAGGAATAACTAAGTTTAGGTTAGGTGGATTTAGCGTGTGTTATGAAGAATCTTTAAGTCAGTTTATATGTTATTTTCCCTGTTTTTATTGTTGATATGAAAAAACATATTATGTTAAAAAGTGTGTTATTATTTTGAGTAATAATGAAGTGTTGTTGAATTTGATGACATAATCAGAAATAATTAAGTACCTATGTGCGACAGTGTGAAATTAAAATTTATATAAGACAGAGACGTCTATTTATAGGATGTATAGTTCAAGTTTTATATAGATAAGTTCGTTTAAGATATTTTTAAACAAGGTTAAAAATGGAATCTCTTAACATAAATAATTTTTCAAATGAAGATTTCAGCAAATATGCTCTATGGTAGCCGTGTTTATAAGATATTTGAATCATTCGATACTTTTGGTGTCAATCATTTCACTTATATAACCTTTTAAAAGGAAAAATTTATGTTAAACAAATCAGAACCAAAATGAAGGACAGAAAATATTCTCCTGAAGATTTTTATATGTACCTTTCAATCGACCATTTGATAACAATTTGTTCATTTAATATTAGCAGTTAAAAAATGGGAAAATATATTGACAATATAATCATGAAGCATAATTAGGTTTTTTGTTCAGCGTCTAAAGCCACAGATGTTAACACCCTTTTACTACACTCAAACATTCTACCACTGTCTCGTTGATTACCAGTCATGGAGAAAGAAAATATGGATCGGAGAAATGAATCCACGGGAAAAATAAACAAATATATTTTTATAAATTTTATTAATCAAATATTATTAAAACGAGCATTTATGGATTTTATTATTTACTAAAATAACCATTTTAAAATATATAAATCATTATAACTAGAGCAACTTTCTGTTTGTTACCTTTCTAAGAAAACAAATGCATGTGTAATATAAATATTTATGAGTTTTATTTATTAAAATATCATTTTTTACAAAGTTTTAAAATTTTCCTTTATCTAATGCACTACCATGTTAAATGCAGCAATCTTGGCTAGCCATACATAGTTCAATTGGTTAAATTTTGGTAGCATATGGACAATTGTTCCTTGTAATTTTTACTATGGGCAACTCCTTCTTTAAATAAATAACTCTACAACTATCGAGTATTTTGAGACATTTTGTTGTTTAATTCTATTACTCAAATAGAAAATAAAATTTTCAACTATTTTATTCAAATATTATTATTATAAAAATTACTTATTTTACGTCAAAATTTTTTAAATTCTACCCGAAGGGAAAACCTATGTTTGTCAATTTTAGAGAAAAAAATTAAATTGTTAAAAAATAATAATAAATACGAAAATCGGGCCCAAAAAGGCGTTATTGAACGTAGTTCTGGTAAATCTATATCAGTAGTAAAAGCCAGTGACGATTTATAAATATATAAAAATTTATATTTTAATTCAAAAAATAGATGATTCGATACATTTGTACGTTTTTAAATTCAGAGGGATTAAAATCATTTTTGAAATTGCCAACGCCTTATACCTCCTTTGTTTAACAACATCTAAACTTGTTCTAAGTCACGTGTTCCATTTAAAGACGGTGACAAATACTATTTGACAGTTTAATTTCATTTTTTCACGTGTATATAAGACCTTAAGAAATTCCATTCCACGTGCAAATTTTCCCCAAAAATCCTTGTTTTGATATTTTGATAACTTTAATTCTATTTATTATTATTTTTTCCAGATGTTCTTAATATAAAATAATAAATTTTAGTGAATAATTTTGCTATTTGTATTAACACGTAATATAAAGAAACTATTTCTGAGCTTTCTAGTATTTAATTTCAATCTCGTATTTTTAATTAACCGGTATTTATTAAGTTTAATTACGAAGAAAAAAAATTTCTTCCATAATTTTTAACTTAACTATCCACAGGAAAAATTTTTTTTGTCATTCGAAAACACTTTTATTGAAAAAATTCTAATTCCAATCCCTTATTTCTTGATATACCGTAAATAAAAATACCATAATTTTGGTAATGCCTCTTTTCTCCACTGTAAAGGCCTGTATCCTAATTAAATTATTGATTGAAGAAATTTATTATTTTAAGTATAAATTTTAAGAAATTTAATTGACTTTGGTAACCTTAATTATATTTATTTTTAATCCAACAAAGTATTTAGTATTATATAATTACACATTTAGGGGAAATTTTTTTGGCTATTTAATATTTGAAAAAAAACACTCTACAATATTCTATGATTTAATTGTTTTTAATTAAGTAAATATTTTTTTCTCATCAAACGACTTTTTACAAATTATGCATTTTTCATTTTTAAACCATATATTTCATTACACTTATGCCTAAAACATTTTTGTTTTTGTCAGAAAAACAATCCGCGGAACAAAGTTTATACCGTACAACGAATCAGTTATTTAACTCTGTTAATTTGGATGAAGCCAGATTTTTCTTTTCATTCTTTTCCCCATTTTCGCCATGCGCATGTTTTCAAAAAAAGTTGTGATTAAATCGCAAGGTGAAGCTCGACAGGGCCGGTTTTATAATTTAATCAAATTTGTAAATTAAATGATATGCAGCAACTTGAGTGTAATTGGTAAAAAAAAAACCCTAGGAAACGTAATTGAGAATGATCAGTTATTTATACATAATTTGATAGCTGGTAGGCCCGGTAGGTTTAAATAGGTGGGGAAAAAAATTTCATAAAATGATGTATTTGAAATTTTTTTTTTAAAACTGGTTCAGCCGCTCATAATAAAAGCATTAAAGGGTGGGCTACCTCAAGAAAAATAAATTTTGATGTTGAAGAAATAGAAAGAATATATATAATTGATTTATTATTCTCGTAGGTAGCCATTTCAATAAATAAAGGTCATGTTAAAAAATTTTAAAGTGTAAGTATATTTAACAAAAAAAAAAAAGTACGTTTTTTGGTCATACAAAATTTAAATAAAAGGCCACGTGTCGGGAAATGAAAAATAATGCATTTTTTGACTCATACCGAGCAAACCGAAGCAAGCCGAGAATGAACATTACAGTACAGTATAAAATTTAAAAATGTGAAAGTAGCCTATTATCACACATATAGAAGAATCACCGCTCAGTAAATGGGTAAATCAAAAAATAAAGTCATAAAATATAATTCTTAGGCCTACCTACACCCCAAACATAGAAAAAACAAAATTTTACCTTTCAGAGTTTCAAAGTAACCCGAAGTTTCAAGGAAGCAGTTAAATTATTTCAATAATTACCTCAGTAAAATAAAATGAATACCTATACATTTCTAGAACCACTGGATAGAAATCACTACAAAGGTAACAACCGTCTGTTTTTAACAGACTGAATACTGATTCAGGAACTAGTTTTTTGAAAAAAAAAAAAATAACTTTAAAAATATGACAATCTATTTCTGCCACTCTATTCTTGTTTGAATTTAAATGTAGGGATTTTCCTTACACTTATAAATAATAGGCCTATAAAGAATATTAAGTTTTTGTGATTTTTTTGTTTGGGTGAAAGCAAATCTCTGTTTAAAATTTTTTTAAAAGTGTAAAATATTCTTGTTCTGGTAAAAAAAAGATGCAAAATAGGTTTTGGGGAGTTTTTACAAGGATGTTGGAAAGACAGTTCTAAAATTTTATCCCTTATTTTGTGCCAATATTTGGCAAAATGGAAAATATTTAAAATGGCGGACAAATAGACTTTCGGGACCCAAAAAAACTCAAAGAAAGTTTGATCTGGAGACCTGAGGTTGCCAAACACATCCTTTGCAGCATTCTGGTATGCTCTAAAATGTTTTACAGTACATCATCAGGCAGTTCTTCAGTCTTTTATGAATACGACTGACAAATTCCACGGGGATGTTTGCCTTTATTTTGGGATCATACAATAGGTACCTACTTTAATCCTACTTTATGAAAAAATCTACTCAAAATGTTTTATCTTTCGAGCTAAAATATCCCAGCTGGATTGGCTTTCTTGTAAATTTTGCAGACAAAACAAGGCACAACCATGGTTTTTAACAATGAAATTAAAAACACTAGTCACCTTTTCACAAATTAATTGTCAAAAAATTCAACACACTTAAACAAATCACTGAAATCATCAAAAAAAGAAACTTCGCTTAAAACCTCCAAACAATTCAATACACCAGCAAACCCCTGACGATCAAAAAAAAATTTAAAAAAACCGATAGACCAGCCCTGACTGGTGCGTTCATTTTTATCAATCAGGTGCGGCATTTTTTCATCTCTGTCTTTGGGTAAAACTGTCGTAACAGAAAAGACAAAACTAGACCGGATTGGTTATTATAAAAAAAAATTCGTCCTCATATCAATTGGCAGATTGAGCATGCCCAAATATGAGGAAAGTTTCCTATTGGTTGAATTTATGGCTTCAAAACAAGTGGAGAGTTAAATAACTGATTCGTTGTACGGTATAAACTGGGGCTGTTTCAAACCCACTTTTGTAGATAACTCCAGTGGCGCCTTCCTTGGGTTTGCAGGTTTGCGCAACCCCTAAAGGTTTTAAATAAAATTTAAAATATATATTTATTCATTACATACTTACACATTTTTTTTTATTATTTAAAAATCTGTATTTATATTATTTTTGGAAATAACAGCCAAATTATTAAAATAACTTGACTACTTTTGCTAAAATATTTAATTTTAATCGCGCGTCGCATCCTCGAAGCGATGCCGATGCGATGGTTGCAATCAAAATGCAAACCCAATTGGATTCATTACGAGTACGCGTAAGTATATGGAGTTGCCTATCTTGGCATTTGGCGCTCATAAGGGCATGGGGTTTTTGCAGTTAGAGTGCAAACGTTTGTTAATCTCGCGGCTGATTTACGATTTATTGAAGTATAATTTGTTATTTTGGTTATCGCGCAGTACTTAATTGCATTTTTTTGAAATCTTTTGTGTGTTTAAAATGAATTCGGTGCAAAGTTTATGCAGAGCCGTTTGGTGGCTGATCTTTGTGATAAAGCGGAAATAAAAAAGGACAATTCCTTATTTAAAATAAAACAATCTGTGTCAAGTAAAAAAAAAAAGTTTTACCAAAACATTTAATGCTGTTTATAAAAACATACGTGGATGTGTGCCCCCAAAGCCATGTTTAAAATCTTCTATTTATTTTCATTAATTTATTTATTTTTTAAAGAAACATTAGTTTTTCCTTACTTTTTAACCCTCGAGCCGCCACTGGATAACTCTGACCTGTTATTCAGATAACTTTTTTCCAAAAAAAGATTGAGCTCTTGACGTCTGTTGATTGTGTAATAAACGGGGTAATTTGTAAATTTCTAAATTATTTTATTACAAAAAACATCTGTGCAGTATTTAATATGTTAAGTGTGTTCAGAAGTAGGGGTAACTACCATGTTTATTTGCATATTTTTAGTCTAAAACCGTATTCCATAAAGAAACATGTCAGAGAACAAATCAGCTCTTTTCATTGATATTCAAGGTTTTTAAATTTCGCCTTTGGTTACATTCCAAAAGAACTGGAATTTACGATGGATATCGACTTTCAAATTTTCTGTTCAAATGTCCGTTTAACAAAGTTCTTTTATCCACTGAAGATCAAAAGTAGTTACTTGGTCTGAAAACTATCATGGCTTATCCTGGGAAGTTGGTCATGTAGATTTAAAGAATGATGAAATTCTAAAAAAGATCTCGAAACACACGGGAACCCACAAATTTTTTGTAAAAGGCGCTGAAAAAGCGCTTTTTTTGCAAAGTTCTTTAGTAACAGTACATATAGAAGATACCTCTTGGACAAGAACCAAAATTGAGGGAAATTCAAAAAATACCCGAGTGTTTTTTCCACAAGAGTATCGAAACCTGGCATTGTGCTATGGCAAAAAAATTACTCCACAGTTATAAAAATTGCTATTAAATGATTTTAAGTGTACTCTTTGATTCCCATGAAAAAAACAAAAAAAAATAATTTTTGAGTTTATTTACAATAGTGAAACCTAAAATTGTGGATGAACGCTTTATACGCTTAGTTTAGGTGATGTCTGTGTGGTGATAAAGTGACTTTACTTGACGTTGTAAGTAAGCAGGGAAAGGTCAAATTAAAGATAAAAAAAAGTTAAAAATGTATATAGATAAAGCTAAATAGTAGTCAGTAAATTTAATGTTTTCTTATTTAAGTGTTAAACTTGAACCAAAAATGTCTCAAAAAAAGGATCGATGTAGGGTAATATATTCTAAGGAGTTGGGTGTAGAAAACAAATTTACAAGAAACAAGTGTTTATATTGTAACCAAATTGAAAAATTTGTGGCTGTCGAAGACCTGTTGCATCCCATGGCAAGTGCATTACAATGAAAAGGAAAATATAAACAATTATATAAAAATGGTTTTTTTTATTAACTAATTTAAGTTAGAAAATAATAAAACCCATAAATGTTTCTGTTAATAATGTTTATAAAATAAAAATTTCTAGAAATATACTACTTGTTTATTATTACCTTGAATCAAATCCATATTCTGTTTAAGTTTAGCTGATAATGGATAGTTCGATTGATAAAGAAAATATTCAATAAAATTTTTGGGTTATAGAACAGATGAAGCCGTTGATTTTGCTTTATTTAAAGATATTCCTGTTAGAAATATATCATTTAGCTGTAACTGCTTAAATATGTCACTTGCTTTACCCTTCGTCTGTACAATTTTTCTTTGTGGCTTTCAATGGGTGTCAAAATTATAGTTATTTAAAAAATGATTACAACACCCTGTATAATACGGAGTCTAGCTTTGTATCAGGAATGCACTTGGAACTAAATAAATAAAAAAATTATATGATAAGAATTAGCTGTCAATGATTTTTTTTAAAATACAAGAATATGAAAATATTAAAGTAATTTAAAAATTTCTGTATTACACAAACTATGTTAAATTATTTAAAAAATATTGACTTGGAATCTGAACTATGTATATTTGTTAGGAATAAATAAAACCCAAAAATTTTACCATGTAATGCAAAAGAAACAATTACGCACGCACTTATTGGAATTACAAAAGAAAAATATTACAGTTGAGGCAAAACTATTCCAAGTTAGTTGTTGTTTTATTTTCTAACGTTAATAGTATTTTTAAATTTTTGTTTTTTTATCATTATATTTTTTTAATATATTTACTTTTTAACTTCCCCTGTATAGCAATAATATATATTTTTTTAAAACTGTATATAAATATATAAGCCTAACGATATTTTTTAATTCGTTATAATAACGTCTATTTTAAATGATTATATTTAAAATTTTTGATTACTTATAATTTTTGTAACACTGTGTATACATAATATGTATACATTTTAATTTAAAAAAGTAAATATGTACTTACACAAATAAATTACTAATAAACAGTACAAAAAACTTGTTTGTAAATCTTTGCTTGTCAATTTGTCAAATTTTTTAAATTAAAGCTTTACCTTTTTTTACAGAAAGCCTATGATTTGTCAGATTGTAAAAAAAAAAAAATAAGATTTGATTAAAAAAAATACGAAAATCGGACTACTAGAAGCCAAGATATTGGTGAAAAAACCCCTTAGGGTCTTTTGGAAATGGGTGCAGACAGCCAAAAAGCAGGATTTGACGAAATTGTTAAAAAAAGAAAAAAAGTAGAGAAAAAATTTAATTTGAATTTAAAAAAAAAAAATTTCGAAAATCGGATTACTAGAATTTGGGGATATTGACAAAAAACCCATTAGGGGCCTTTGGGAAAAGGTGCGACGGCCAAAACGCCGGTTTGACAAAACTTTTGAGGAAAAAATGTAGAGAAAAAATCCCAAAATTTTATTTAAAGAAAAAAATTCGAAAATCGGACGACTAGGGGCGGAGATATTGACAAAAAAACCATTAGGGTCCTTTTGGAAAAAGTGCGCAGATGACCAAAACTCATATTTTGACAAAAATATGGGGGAAAACGTGCACATAGCGGAAAAAGTGCCTTTGGCATCCCGGTAGCGATCTTTACTGTAAATACATTTAATTTTTTTCAATATAATATTATTAATATGGCAGTATTTTTACTTAGTATGAGTATTTAGTAAACCGTAATGCAAAATATACTTTTTAAAATTTATAAAAAAAAAATTAAAAAAAAAAAGTGTAGTTAAAAAAAAAAAAACCAAAAATTAGTACAAGAAAAAAATTAACAACTAGTAATAAAATTATAATTTTGAAATTATTACACAATAATATTTATTATTTAAAAGCATAATTATAAAAACAAATTTTGCAAATATAAAGTATTTTTTAACAAGTTTACGTCAGAACAATTTAAATTATTAAAAATATACACTGACTACTATTTAGCTTTATTAAACGAATTTCAACTTTTTTTATCTTTCATTTAACCTTTTTATGGAAAACAAAAAAAATATTTTCAAACGACTTACTATATTTTTTTTAATATCATTACAGATTAATCACCCAAAATAATTTATTAATAAAAACATTTCACTGATAAATATTTACGAGATTAAATTTTTAACCAAAATTTATTTTCCAACGCTTTTTTATTTATTCAAATTAACATTTTAAGTTTATTTACCCAAATTATTTATTATTAAAAACAATTTACTGATAAAATTTGAACCCTACTTTTACCGTCAATCCATTGGGGGAAATTTTCGGTAAATGGCAACAATGTAATCCGTTGTTCTTTTGAAGTATATAGGGTTACCATGGTCACCTCATGGAAGATTGCATGCTACAGTGTTGCCAATTTGACATAAAAAAACTGTTACTTGAGGGAAAAAGTGTCACAGGAGCCCGCTTGATATACTACTCATGTAAACTGACACCCTTTAAAAAAAGGGATTAATAATTATAGGTAATTTGAGGACCAAATTGAGGTAAAAAATTTCTAAATTGCCAAACGGGATAAAATTATTTACATAATAAATACCATATTAGGAATTATTAAAATTTTGTTATTAACTTCTACTTAGGGGTAATTTAGGTAAATTTAAAAGCCCTCAGTTCTGGTCGGTCGTGGTTATTTCTGGTTAGTTAAAGCGGTTTTTTATTTTCTCCCATTATATTTTAGATTAAACATAAAAGTAGGAACAGTAAACTTTTCCGTTTAGTCCGCAATTTGCCATGTCATCTGAATTTTGGGTTTTCAGTTTACCGGTGCTTTGGAAAACGGTTAGTCCTTAGTTTACCTATGCTTGTTCGGGTATCTCATATTAAATCTCAATTTTGGTCTTAATGCAAACCTTGCCCAGGGTTCGATTTGCGAACTTCACTTGCGTGCGCAAAAAACTTATTTATCGCTCTTATTATATAATATACTCTTAAGAAGCTTTAATGTATTTTGTTTAAAGCACGATTTAATTTATTTTTTTATTCAGATTTATACAAAATGGATTATTATAGCGACTTACCTAAACTTAAATCATTTACTTTTACTTACTTATTGGCGTAATGAAGTTGTAAACCCACCATCAGTACTCGATAAATTTCAAATCGATGTTTTTTGTAGAATATTCTATCTCTCGTGCTGTACTTTGCAACTCTAATGTTATAATTAACTCCTCTAAAGTAAATTCTAAAAAAATATACAAAGTTTTAATTTGGATTAACCTTTCTCCTATTTTTTTAAACATTCAAAAGAGACATTTTAATTTTTCAGGCGTGGTAATAGTGCTTTTCTACAAATTGCGGTCATTTTGTACATTTGCTTAAGTAATGTTTTCTTTTACTAACTTTTTTTAAATTAAATTTACTTTTAATATGTACCTATTATTTTGCCTATTGCTTATGTTGAGCAAAGCTATAACGGGTGAATGTGAATTATATATACTATACTACTCTCTTAGTGTAACTGGATAAAAAAAAATCAAGATTTTATTATTTTTTTTGTCGCTTTCTACAGGCTAAACGAAGCAATTTTAGATCTAATATCGACCTATTTTAATGTTAGAAGTCT